>CAUYON010167117.1:0-51659 GCA_963573935.1 Arctocebus calabarensis
CCCCCCCCCCCCCCCCCCCCCCCCCCCCCCCCCCCCCCCCCCCCCCCCCCCCCCCCCCCCCCCCCCCCCCCCCCCCCCCCCCCCCCCCCCCCCCCCCCCCCCCCCCCCCCCCCCCCCCCCCCCCCCGGGACACACCTTCCCTGCGGGTTCCAGCGAGAGAAAGAGTATTCTCCATGTGCCCAACAGACATCTCCTGCTTTCTCGGGAACCTTATCCTAGCAGTGATTCCCTCTGCCTTCTATGTGTATTCCCTTCAGCTCAACTTTTAGTTTTTTGAACAAAATACTACAGGCATGATTTTAAAATAATTGCTAATGAAAAGCAGCAAAATAGCAGGTCCCCGCCCCTCCCCGCCCCATCCTACGTCTGGTCCTGTCCAGGACAGTACCCACCTTCAGGTCTGGGAGCTGTCTGCCATTTACCTTCCTATTTTTAAATAATGTGTTATGCCAGGGAACCTTTGGAAAATCCATCACCTCTGGCCAAGGCTCTTGGCCATTTTCCACGTGACAATCCTTCCTTAATCTGGGAAACAGACAGACTTGACAAACTATCACAATGACACTACGTACTTGTTTTGAAAACCTGGAGCCATAAGACTCGGCACATTCCGTTCCCAAGAGAGAACTGGTGTAAGATGCGCAGTGTGAGAATAACAGCATGAGACGCTCTGGGACGTGTCTGTATCTTCCTCTACCATAAGAACTGACCCAGGCCTGCTGCTTTCTTATATTTCTATTCAAAAATAAAATATGCCCTACGTGCCCTTCTGAGATTAGCTGGGTAATGTTAAGGATTGCAGATCACTTCACCCTCAGGGAAGGAGAGGCGCCCATCACACGCAGAAGCTTGAGTACAGACGCATCCGGAACGTGGAGGAATCTATTCTTCTTAATAGAAGGGTAAGTTTGAGAGTTGCAAAGATGGGTTGGGGGGTTCATTATTTGAACTTTCAGAACATACACAAAAAATCTCACCAGTAGAATACTGAGAAACCAATACAGGTAACATCTAACTATTACTGAATCTTATCTTGTAAGTAAAATAAAAAGAAACCTTGTTTAAAAAACCCCTTTGACTAATAATCTGTGTCTCTCAGGAGCTCCAAATCTTTTACTCACAGCCCAATTAGAAAAAAACAAAGCCAGTAACAACCCCATCTCCAACCCCTGCTCCAATAAAACAAAACAAAATAAAACCAGTCTTCTAGCTTACGGCCTGAAAAGGAGGAAGAGGCCTCCTCTTGTCAGGGGCCAATAATGTTCCTACAATACATTTATGCTAACTTTTTCTTGCTTTGTCAATTTAGAATATGAATTTCAATTCTGGAAGATAATTCAGTTTTTTTATTTTCCACCATTCAAGTTACATCACAGTTTTTTGTTAAATCAGAAGTTGGTGTTTCTATTATTATCACTTAAATTATTTCCTCCCGAGCTATCAAGCATACTGTGGTTACACTTCTTTTCATAAACATTGTGTTTTTCCTCGAATTAATGTCTTTCATTTTTCTCATTTGCTTCAGTTTTTCTGGTACCCATTGCTAAATCTCTTTCTCTTCTACACAGACATTCGATACCTGCTATCCCCAACTCCTTATTCGTTCATTCTTGAGCCCTTTACTCTGGAACCATGCTTTCTCCTCTCCCGGCAGGCCTCAGGGCCTGCTCCAGAGCTGGAAACTTGGAACATCTCTGCTACTCCAACAGGTTCTTAGGATAACAGAACAAAAAAAAAAAAAAATTGAGACATAATCTCATTCTGTCCCCCAGGCTAGTGTGCTATAGTGTTAGCCTAGCTCACAGCAACCTCAAACTCCTGGCTTCAAGTGATCCTCCTGCCTCAGCCTCCTGAGGCACTGAGACTACAGGCACCCACCATAACGCCCAGCTAGTTTTTCTATTTTTAGTAGAGACAGAGTCTCTCTCTTGCTCAGGTTGGTCTCAAACTCCTGAGCTCAAGGGATCCTAGTACCTTGGCCTCTCAGAGTGCTAGGATTACAGGTGTGGCCGGAAGGCAAACATTTTCAGTCTGCCTGTCAGAAAATATCATCATTCTCAAGAAAAAAAAGAAGAGAAAAGAAAATATCATTCTATCGTCACACCAGATAGATAGAGCTGGATACAGAATTCTAGGTTAGAATGATTTTTTCCTCCAGGAATTTTTTGTTTCGTGCTTTTCTAGCATTAAGCACTGCTACTGAGAAGTCCGATCTCTGACTCCCTGTCCTTTGCATGTGACCCGGCTTCTCTTTTCTTCTCTGTAAGCAGCAGAATCTTCTCTTTATCCCTGGTATTCATAAAGTTCATGACGTGCCTGCATGTGAGACTATTTTTAGTCCTAGTGCTGGCTAATTGGCAGGCCCTTTCCACAGTGTCCTTCGGTTCCAAGAAATGAATCCGTGTATTTTGTTTACCAGTTTCCTCTCATCTGTTTTCTCTTCTCTCTTTATGGAACTCTCACTGATCGTATATTGAGCTTCCTGGATTGATTCTCTAATTTTCTTATTTTCTACTTCTATTGCCCAATTTATCGCACATTTGTTTTGCTCTCTGGAAGATTTTCTTGACTTTCTCTTCTAACTCTCTTGGGGCTTCTTCGGGAAGGAGATAGAAATTCTGAGGCACCGCAATTTTAATGTCTATCAGCTCATTTCCATTCTGTTTGTTCAATTTTAAAATATAGTATTATGGCACTCTGGGAGGCAGAGGTGGCGGGATCCCTTGAGCTCAGGAGTTAAAGACCAGCTTAAGCAGATGAGACCCTGTCTCTACTAAAAATAGAAAAAACTAGCCGGGCATCATGATGGGCACCTATTGTCCCAGCTACTTGGGAGGCTGAGGTAAGAATCTGAAGTTGCTGTGAGCTACGAGGGCACAGCACTCTAATCAAGGTGACAGAGTAAGACTCTGTCTCAAAAAAATAAAAAATAAATAAAAATAAAAAACCATAGTATTGTGTTCTGTTTTCAAGGATGCAGCTATGTTCTTAGCTCTCTGAGGATATTTATAAAAGCTTTTAATTTTGTAAGTATTTTTTTACCCTGCACATTATTTCCATCAAGCTGGAGAAGTTCTTCAAATGTCTGGGGATTTTTGACTGTCAAATTCTACTTTAAAGTGAGGTACTAAATGTGGAGTGAAAGTTCTGTGTAAATGCCCAGGGCTTGCTGACCACTGGCCTTCACTCTCACACAATTAGGTAACCAGTAGCGTTTTTTATCAAGCGATCCCCAAATGGACATATAAACTCCAAGGAAGTTCCTGGAGATTTTTGCTTGGGAGAGAAAGAGAAGAGGAAAGCGGCACGTCTCAGGTCACCTGAGTTTCTGAAGCCAGGCAGGGAAAAGGACTAGGCAGGTCCGGGAGGTCAGTGCAGACCCTGTCTGACACCTCGCCATGGGTAACGTGTCACTTGCTGAATTTCTCTGAAGCCTCTACATGCCTGTGGGGAAGGGGCAGCTGCACTGGGTGGGGAGAGGCCCTCAGGTCTAGGTGCTCTGTGTTCAGGCCGACTCAGGCCTTTCCCCTCACCCTGGCCCTCCCAGGGCCTGATGCTCCCACGCCCTGTGCGTTTCTCAGGCTGTGTGGGGCACAGCCCCTCAGTCCTCCCGGCGTCTCTCCGGGGGCCCTTCCTGTAGCTCAGCCTGCTCTGCTCGGTCAACCCCTCCTCCGACTACTATCTTTCTTTCGCACGCTCTAGTCCCCTCTCTCATTCTTTTGTGGACTTACTACTGTTAAATTCTTTCACCATCACTTCAGTGAGGTTTCTTGGGGATGGGGAGGGAGATGGATTTTAATGCACATGTGCGGTCTGGCATATTAATCAAAAGCCTCTCCCTTCTTCATTAACTCCTTCTCGTCAGCATTTTTCTTTTAATTTATTTTATTACAACAACACTTAATACATGATCCATCCTCTTCAATGAAATTTTAAATGTATGCTATTGGAGACTAAAACTCATCGGCATTTAAACATTCTCAAGTCTTTCCAATACTAAGAAAAATATGACCGATACATTTCCTCCATAATTCCAGGCCTCCTTTCATCTGCTGCAGTCTCCTGTCTTTCATGGTCAAATTCCTTGACACAGCTGCCCATACTCTCTCACTTCTTCCTCTGTGTCCCTCGCATTTCTCAATCTATTGCCACCTCCCCAGCGCCCCAATGAAACGGTTCTGGCAAAGGGTATCCCTGTTATTATGTTAGGTCAGGTGGTAGTTACACATAGCTGGGTGGGTGGCGGGTGCAGTTAGTCTATTCTGGCTATTTCAGACTGGTGTGAGTCAGGCTGGCCTGCGTTGTCATGGGAATGGGGTTAATTGAGACCTTGTAAATGGGTTGCCTTGAGATAGAGGCTAATCAATGTCAGTGACTTTCTGACATGGACAGACAGATGTAGTCATATGTCATGCTTTGGGAACAACCTAATCAGCCTGATTAGGATCTTGGGAAACAAAGAAGCTAATGACATACCCCAAAAGTTGTGTATAAAATTTAAGCGCTGCACCTTAGAGCCTACAGTCACTAGGACGAGGCCTGGCTGGCTTTACAAGTCATCAACAATAAACTTTCTCTCTCGTTAAACTCCTACTTCCTGTCTTCGATTATTTCAGCGACTACCTTGAGCCACCACTGCACTGCTCTAACCATAAGTCCACCTGACACTTCCTAGTCCTCACCTACTTGATCTTTTTGTAGCTTTCTTGTGTTCCCTCCTTCTCAAAACACTCTTCAGAGTCTCTGACCCTGCATTCTCCTGTCTTCTCACCTCTCTGCAGACGGGATTGGCACTCCTTAGCAGAACTTACACTCCGTATGGTACAGACTATGCTTTCCATTCTCACCTCAGCTATTGCAATGTCCATAGTCAAATTCTATGCTACAACACATGGAACACAGCTCCTGTTTTTCCCTGGTCTTGCACTTGGCCAATACTGCAAATTCCTTATGTCTGTGTCGAACTCCCTCCTATGTGTTCCTCAAGCACACAATGTACATGTTCAGTTTGGCATATTATTCCCCTGTACTTCTACTACCAAGTATCTGTCAGATAAATAAAGTATTCAATTTTCATTATTTTGCCTGATGAATTTTTTTCTCTTTGTTTTTATGCTTACAAAGTTTCTTTGCATCTCAAGAACAAATAAGTATTCTTCTATATTTTTAGGTTGAATTTTACATTTAACTTATATACATATATGTATTTGAATTTTATTTTAATATATGAAATCGGCTATAAATGTTTTCTCCAAATAGCTACCCTAATTTTTCCAAAATCATCAATTGAATAAATCATCTTTTTCCCACTGACATTAGCTCCTTCTTTGATATATATGTGTGTATCTCAAACACACCAACACATATATACATATTTTTCTCACTCTAACATCCATTTCTCGACAGATTATTTTTTCCTCTTGCTGGCTTATTCTTTTGTCAGTAAGTAGTGAAACTTTGGGGAGAAAAGATAATAGGTTCAATATTACAGCCACTGAATTTAAGATGTTGATGAATCACTCAGATAGAAATATATAGTAGGGCAGTAGTAACAGAGATTAGTTACCTAGAAGAGACAGGACCTTTGTGGATAAAAAGATTAGTCTGAACAAAGGGAAGTGAGAGTCAAGCCATGGAGTGTGGGAAACTAACATTTCAGGGCTGAGTGAAGGAAATCCTCACGTGAGAAGGAGCGGGTCAATCAGAGGGAGGAGGAACAGCAGAAGAGAAGGGTCCAGGGTGAGCCTTGGGCACAGTTTCAAACATCATCAGGAATCACACATACTTCTTGGCTTAACTGATCAAAAACAAAAACATAACATTCTACTCAAATCCTCAGAAGCAGAAACATATTCTCAGATTCTTGGTTTTTTATAAGTAGCTACCAAATGCAGAGTCAGGCTATTGATGTCTCACTATATCATCTCCCCAGGCCTCAGGGAAGGACAACTATCCAAATATTCTAGTACACTTTGAATCTATTTAGAGGTAAATCACAGGATTTTGAAATGTTTTGTGTGTCAATGTTTTATTCTGGGAGTTTTGGCATAATTGTGTTCATATACTAAAATCGGTCCTTTAAAGACAAAGACATTTCTGGAAAAGAGACAGATCAGCTCTGTTGAGAGAATAACCCATTTAGGCGGCTCTAACCATGAATGCTGTACACTCTGAAGAGGAAAAAGAATTCTAGCACGTGCAACTGTCTTTCTAGCCTCTGTATGCCATTTAATTAATGTAAGTCAAACTCTCAAGGCTCGAATGTCCTAAACCCCTTCACTGTTTTATTGGTGTGCTTATCACTGGACAAGCACTTTCTTCTTTGGTGCATGACAGGAAGTCTTGTAAAGCATGTGCCACTTTAGCTATTTTGAATTGTCTAAAAATTGACCACATTTAAGCACAACTGAAGAATCTTTTTATAGAAAACATGCCTATCTGCAAACAGATCTGTTTCTAAATGTGAACTATAATAAGTACCCTACTAGATATCACATTCCTAGCTGGAAAAACCTAGAAAGAATTGCAAGATTATGCCTGGTCTCTTGATAATTAACCACCATGGGAGAGAAAAAATGTTTTGAACTCAGAAGAAAAAAGAAGCAGTGTTGTGATAAATTGCCTTCCATTTTATCTGTCTGAATAGATATTATTTTATTTATACTAAACCTGAGTCTCTGCCCAAAAAAGAATTCATATGTTTATAAATGAAAAATTGTCTCCTCTCAAACAAACAATAAATCTCTCCACGGAAAGAAAAATACTATAAGCCAGAGAGAGAGCTCTATACTTGTCTTTCCCCAGAGAGAGCCAAAGGCAAATCAAAGGTGACTTTGGATGTGATTTGCAGGGATGAGAGTCATCTGTGACAAAAAAATGCAAATAAAGAAAAAATTCCAAGACAGAGATGATGCCTGAATACAACCAAAGCCCTGGGTAAGGCAGGCACTTCGAAGGTACTGCCCAGAATCTTCTACTCTGCATACTAACTGAAAAAAGTGTATGTCTGCACCTGCAAGCCTGCCAATACTCAGTTCAACTCAGTTTTCACTTACAGGTAAATGTTTGAGAATATGGAATTCACCCATAGCAATCCCCCACCCCTACCCAAATCATCACCATGCATTTACATTCCCTCTAAAGAGAGCAAGAAATCCTATAACCAGTTGGTACCATAAGTCCTGGACAGACCATAAGCTATGTATTAACTCAAATATTTATAATGTTCTTTTCAACCTTTTCTTCAAAATTCAGCCAAGTATATAAAATTATGTGTTAAAAATCTTGCTGATAGGTATACTGGGCCCAGTCATTACTTGGGCTCAAGTAAAAATGAGTTGTTAAATGAATATACTAGTTGACATACTGCGTCTTATGGCTGACTCTTTTCTCCATTACTGTTTCTTAGTTTGCAACAACCACAATCATTATTGGCCTTCTACTCTAATATCATGTGATATATGCATTTCCTTTGTCTAGACTCCTCTTCTTCCTTCATTTATCTGCCTAACTAACTCCTACTTGGCTTCTCAAATAGTTTAGATACTACTTCCCTTCCTTAACCAAATGTACTCCTACCCCAGTTTTAAACAACTGTCCTCCTTTTTACTGAATTAAGTGTCCCTCCTCTGGATTCCAAAACCATTCTCTGTAAATTACCTTCACAGAAGGAATCACACTGTACTCAGGTATATGTCTGCCCCTGCAAGACTGCCAATTCTCAGTTCAACACAGCTTTCACTCGCAGGAAAGGTACAAATTATACTCAATTTGTTTATAAGACAAATCTCCCCTGCTAAGTATGTGAACTCCTCAAAGGTAAGGTTCTTTGCTCATCTTTATGAACCAGTTCATAGCACAGCGTCTGGTATTCAGCTGGCATTCTAAAGTGTTTATGAATGTTCATACACATATGAGTATGTTCTGAGTTAGAAACAAAATTAGAAAATATTTAGTTCATCCCACTTCATTTCAATTCCCTAAATTCCTAAGAGTTTCATCAAGTTATATCAAGATATCAAAACAAAGAAATCATTTCCTATGTTCAATATAACATAAACATTTTCTAAGGGAAACAGGATTAAATAAAAACCTTACCGGCAAAGTTCCAGGCAGAGAAGCATCAAAAAAAGAAACCAAAGAATTTGGAGGTGCTGCAAAGCAGACTTGAGATCCAGAGAAGAGTTTAGAGTTGGAGGAAATCTGAGCATGAATTTCCAAACCTACGACAGCAGCCCATTCATGTTCACTAAAGAGAAAAAGATAATGGTTAAGAAATAGTTACATCAGTCACCATGCATGAATTTATATGCACTTGAACGACAAACATTAATATGCTATTTGTGTTTTTAACTAAAATTTTGTTTTAAAATTTGTTTTTAATTAAAATGTTACATCCTTATATGTGAAAAATGTATCATATTTTTATTAGTGACTAAATAAAGCAGAATTCATAATGAACACCTAAAATGAGATTAGCAAACTAAAATTCATTTGCAACATGGTATTAGAAGGTTCACTGTACAAAGAGGAAGGTGATAGAAAGGAAGAGTATGGCATCTTAATACAATTTAGAAAAGGATAGCAGGTGATAACTGCTTGGCCAACTTCAGTGAAAAGCAGCATTTTTTAAAGTAACTGTATCTCATCAACCACTCAGTAAATGAAGAAATCTGGTCTTTAAAACATTATTTACAATTAACTTAAATGGAAGGATTCTACTACTACAGAAACAACAGTAAATGGTTTCACTTCTTGCTACTGAAATAGGATATTCTCAACCACGTTTTGAATTCATCTCATAACAATTGTTTACAAGTATAACCAGAGCAAAACAGATATAACAAATTACTACTAAATGACACTCTTGAAAACTCTGTGCAAAAGAAAACATTAAATCATCATATGTGGCATTTTTTTGTCCTCCCAATTACTTCCAGTTTCTGAGGATCTAATTGCTAGATTATGTTAGATTGTTACCAAATCTAAGCCGCTATTAAACACTATAGTCACTCTTATCCAGTCATTCCTACTCTGTTGGCTCTGTACACATGTCTCTCCAGGTTCTTTTTTTTTTTTTTTTTTTTTTTGAGACAGAGCCTCAAGCTGTCACCCTGGACAGAGTGCTATGGTATCACAGCTCACAGCAACCTCCAATTCCTGGACTCAAGCGAGTCTCCTGCCTCCGCCTCCCAAGTAGCTGGGACTATAGGCGCCCGCCACAACGCCCGGCCACTTTTTGGTTGCAGTCATCATCTTTGTTGTTTGGCAGGCGCGGGCTGGATTCGAACCCGCCAGCTCAGGTGTACGTCGCTGGCGCCCTAGCCTGTTGAGCCACAGGCGCAGAGCCTCTCCAGGTTCTTATAAGTGTGATTATTCCCTGTAAAACCCAGGCACGTTCCTACCCTGCTCTTCTCCCAATCAGTTTTCTGCCATTACATATATTCTTGTTTACTTCACTTTGTTTTGTTTTGTTTCAATCATTTCAACACACATAATTCTATATCTGCAGAAAGATTAAGTCCTTCCTTGGAAAGGTTGGAAACAGCCCATATGAGAGAGGAATTAAACTAGTTACCAGAAGTTCCACATTTACTAAAATATTTTCAGTGCTTTTGCAGTTCCATTACATGAGAGAAAAATACACTATCCATTCACAGGGAGATGATGATCTAACTTATGAAAGGAACAGAAACTGAATGCTTCTGGACATTTTCCTTCTGTTTCTTCAGCGGGAAAGCAAAAACTATGCCAACCAATCTCAAAGAATAGGCAAAACGTTAGAAACGTGCCTTATGTTTCTGTATTTATAAAGAAAGTATTTACATTTTATGTAGCGAAGCATAAACAGCTGTTCAGGGGGTATCTAGCAAAATATGCAAAGCTATATGATTATTTATTTTATTGGCTGCTTTCTTCTAGGTCTAGATACACACGTTCAACATAAAATGCCTCCAGATAACTGATGTTTTCTGACTAATGATATTAAGTCACTACTACCCAGAGCTTGTAGGTAAAAGCTTGCTTTCTACTTCTAGAATACTGCAGGCCCATAGAACTAAACAAATATCAGCTAAATATGGTCCTGCTCCTAATGTCACCGCCCCTATTGCCCGTGCACTTTTCTATCTATACAGCCTATAATTTTAGAAAACGCTTGATATTTTATGCTTGCGAGTTCCCCCATATGTCTATTTGAAGACAGTAATTTATGTTATCCTACGTATATGCTGGTGGGGCTAACAGAGGACCTGTTCTGTGCTTTCTTTTAGGTTTCGGGGCTTGAGGTTATAACCCAACACCCTTCTGCCCCCCTCAACGTCTAAAGCTGGGCTGCAATGGCCAACATATCCCCGATTCCACAGTTCCACCTCACAACTGGGTAGGCAGAAATGGTGTGAAATTGTATACCCTTTCCTCGGCTTCCGGGCCGTGTGGAGGGACTGCTGAGCCACTGAACTCTGTCCCCTCATCCAGCTGCATGTGGACCCAGCCGGAGCCCCTCTTCGATGGCGGCAACCACCGTAAATCCAGACTAAAGTCCAACATCTCTGAGGACAACCCCAACGTAGCACGGGCGCCGCCATTACACCTCTGGAATCCTGGTCAGGTGACTCTGCCACCCGCTGCCGCGAAGGTCTCTGGGAAACGTAGTTCTTGAAAAAACACGTATACAAAACGCCTAGTCTCCGACCGGAAGACTACTATTCCCGGCGAGCAATGCGACCGAAAGACCGCCGGAACCCTCGCGGGGAGGGGAAGGAAGGAGAAGTAGAAGGGAAAGTGGGAGAGGTTCGGGGTCGGGTGGTGTGACTCCTCCTAGCGGGGAGTAGTAAAGCTTTAGTGGCTGCGAACAAGTGTATGACTTTGAGTGTGGACGCTGGGTGCCAGAGATCCAAAGCTCAGAAGCCTAGCCAGAATTGTATAGGCCGTTTAACCTTGAGACCTGAAGTAGATGATTTTTGACATCTTCATGAAGACTTCCTGAACCCCCAAACCCACTCAGTTATTTTCTCTGTCAGCTCTTCCATTGTTCACAACAATTTGTGCAAAATGCAGCACATACTTGGTTGCGTGCCTATTGTATGCCAGGCAGGGTTCTCAGATATTGGAGATTCTGCAGAGACCAAGGCAGTTAGGCCCATGGAGCTAGAAAGGAGACATACAGAAAAGAAGTCAACAAGACAACATACTTGCATGTGGGAGGTAAATATTGTATTTAAGCAGAGATACTTGGAGACAAACAGATGTAGGTTGACTGTTCATGTGCATTTTTACTTATTGTCCTTTGTATTCTTGGCCAGTATCTGAAACAATCTCATTACATGCCAGAAAGCCTGGAAGCAGATACCATCATCCCAGCGGACTTCTTTTATTTTCCAATGTCAGAACTCACACCCTTTGTTAAAACTCCTGCTGATTGCTTGTATTTGAACACGCAGTCTAGAATAGCCATTCAGCCATTCTCTATTTTATCAGTCTACCTTAATTCTTCACATAGTGCTTATGACTATCTGATGCTTATCTTCTGTCTGCACAAACTCCTTGTATGACTTAGTTACTACAGTATTTCCAGAATACAAAGTAGGTCTCTCAACAAATATTTGTTGAATGAAGTAGTCCAGTGTGGGGAATGCATTTGACAAAGGATGGAGTGGATGCCCTGTGGAGTGATAATCTATTAGGAGACAGGTGATGAATCTGTGGTGGAGGAAAGAGAAATTGATCTTTATCAGTTAGATTTAGGAGGAAGATTTAGGGACTCAGGGACTGATTGGATATGACAATGGAAGATTGGGGGCTGGTGTCTAGCAACTCCTAGATTTCTAGCTTGCCCAGCTACATGACTGGTGAAATTATTCACTGGGACGAGAAAACTGGAAAAGTTTTCTTTTCCAGAACAGGAAAAGGAACAGGTTTGCAGGGAAGGCATCTGAGTTTGGTTGCCTTGGAGGCACACAATAGGAGAAGTCAAGTGGGCATCATGATGCCTAACTCTGAGTATAGAGTGGGGGAAAAGCTGCATACTCTGTATACTTCACACTGATAAGTTTTCAGCTATTGATCAATAACCTTTTGATTAGATGACTGTAACCTTTGACCTATTTCCATTAATACTCTCGTATAGTCATGATATAATGCAATTTAATCCTGGTCATCATGACTGGGCATGGTGGCTCATGCCTATAATACTAGCACTCTGGGAGGCTGAGTGGGTGGATTGCTTGAGCTCATGAGTTTGAGACCAGCTTGAGCAAAAGCAAGACCCTGGTTCTGCTAAATGTAGAAAAACTAAGCAAGAAAATGGCTTGAGTCCAAGAGTTTGAGATTGTTGTGAGCTATGATGCCAGGGCATTCTACCCAGAGTGACAGCTTAAGACCCTGTCTCAAATAAATAAGATCATCATTTACTACATCTGTCTTCTCTACTTTTTTCATCCCTATCCCTGATCCAAGTTGCTACCTCAGAAGTATATTTTCATACGACCAAGAATGAAAATGACAGAAATGACAGCAAAGGAAGATAGAGGGGGTGACTTGTATCAAAATTTGTCTCTAATTATTGCCTTTTATATCAGATTCAGATCACTCTTTAGATCTTTTACTGCTGTTTCTCCTCTGAATTTCCATATTTTCTACCTTCACTCTAGATAAACTTTCTTTCTCTTTCTCATTTAGTTCCTCAGGTTTTTCTGGCCCAGACTAGAGGTCAGGATAGTTGCCTCTGAGCACAACATGCTTTCACCTTTTTTAGGAGTAAAGAGGAAAAGTGAATCCTACGTCTCTAGCCAAAGAGACTCTTCACTTTCTTACATGGAGTTGGGAATGTTTTTTTTTTTTTTGTAGAGACAGAGTCTCACTTTATCGCCCTGGGTAGAGTGCCGTGCATCACACTGCTCACAGCAACCTCCAGCTCTTGGGCTTAAGTGATTCTCTTGCCTCAGTCTCCCGAGTAGCTGGGACTACAGGCGCCCGCCACAGCACCTGGCTATTTTTTTTGTTTGTTTGTTTTGCAGTTCAGCCGAGGCTGGGCTTGAACCCGCCACCTTCAGTATATGGGGTCGGCGCCCTACTCGCTGAGCCACAGGAGCCGCCCGGAGTTGGGAATGTTTTGAAAACTACCCTAAGGAAGAGCAGCACACCTAATGAAAATCCTAATTTTATGGAAAAAATGCATTAAATGGAAACTCATCTTTGTTTAGAAAGTATAATACAGACAGTCCCTGGGTTAGGAATGAGATAGGTTCTGTAGATTTGTTAAGTTGTATTTATATGTAAGTTGGAAAAGATACAAGTATGTATTACCTGTAATAGCTTTCACTCGTAAGTATGAGTTGTACATCAGTGGGATGTTTGTAACTTGGGAACTTATTGTAATAGTCTCTGTTCATAGGTGCAAGTTGTATGTAAGGAGGATGTTTGCAACTCAGGGACTGCCTGTATGCTGCACAACACAGCGAAGTTCCTCACCCCACCACTAGAGGGAGATAAAAATCCTATGCATGTAAGTATATTTGCTTCAACAAATAGAAAATTTTCCAGTCTGGTGTATCTTGTATTGAATTATTGCTCTTTCAAAATCCCACAAGAGATAATAGTGTAAATAGGGACTTTTCAACCCTCTGCCTCCTCTCTCCCCCAAGACTATCTACCATTTCCAGAAATTCCTGTTGGTTTCCTTGCGCTTAGTCTGTTGTCTAGGAGGGCCCTGTTTTCCAAGCACTCCTCCAGCCTGCTCCTTAGCTAATCAGGTGCTCCCACCAAACCTCCTTCTGTGAGACCATTTCTTGCCTTCTTCCTTCATGCCAAATCTGATATCTGTCGGAGCTCTTTCTGAAAGACAGCTTTCTAACTGAGAAAGCTATTTCAGGTCTACTGACAAGGTGGCTGTCATCAGGAAGACACAGAGATTTTCATTTTCAAGAATCTCAGAGGTAGCAGGTCAGAGTTTCTAGCAAAAACAATATTTTCATAGGGAGAGACTCTCAGCTATTATTTTATCCACGTAATTGACACAGTACAAATAGATTTAGGACAAGTTTTTTTAAAGATGTGCAAGCAGAAGGAGAATTTTGAGTTGTTGCTTATAAATGGCAATCATGAGAAAGTGTGTCTAAAATAATGCTTGGTTTTGTTTCGTATTCTTCAGTGGACCTTTGAATGTCAGAGTTGGAATGAAGTAACTCACCTCTGTATTTGAGTCAAAACTCCCAGGTGTCTGAAACCACCCTTTATTAATAACAGGCCATAAAGTGGAAGCTGTGGTAGGGGCCTGGATGTAGGTATAGTTATAATAATAATGATGATAATATGTAACCAGCCATTGTTCTCTAGCTTGCTTTCCTATCATTTCTTACTACTCAGGAGTCACATAGCTGATGGTCATAAAGATTCTTAGCTTTCTTCATTGCTTCCATACATACACATAATGTCCACCCTTGTAAAACCTAAGGCTGACCTTTGGGATATAGTCTAGACTGAATTTTGGTGGACCAGCTGACCTTATCAGACCAGCGGCTCGTATCTAGGAACCAATCCATCTGGTCTTGTGACCTGGGACCTGACTCAGTGCAAGAAGGCAATTTCTGCTTCCCAGTTCTATGAATACATCCACAGCCAATCGGCAGACCCTATTCCCCAGCCTTTTGCCCACTAAACTACCTTTTAAAACATTGGCCCCCAAATAGTTGGGGAGATGAATTTGAGAAATTGGTCCCATCTCCTCACATGGTGCATGGGATATTAAACTCTTTCTCTGCTGTCATCCCTGCTATCTCGGTGTATTGCTTCCTCTTGAATAGCAGGCAATGAGTTTATATAGCTATAAAAGCACAATGATTTCTGAACACACTTAATTTTGTTCTCTTAAATCTAAGTTGTGTTTAATTGTAATCATTACCTTCACTAGTTTGTAATGGGAGAAGTAATATGAAAACATGGTATTCCAGGATATATAACATGGGAACAATGTGAGGACATAATACAAATGGTTATAAGTTTCCATTTTTAAAAATGAAGTAAACAGTTTTAATAGAAATAATGGCCGGGCGTGGTGGCTCTGCTAGACGTGGTGGCTCATGCCTATAATCTGGGAGGCAGAGGAGGGTGGATTGCTTGAGGTCAGGAGTTTGAGACCAGCCTGAGCAAGAGCAAGACCCCATCTCTAAAAATAGCTGGGTATCATGACAGGTGCCTATAGTCCCAGCTACTTGGGAGACTGAGGCAAGAGGATCACTCAAACCCAAGAGTTTGAGGTTGCTGTGACACCACAGAACTCTACCAAGAGCAACAAAGTGAGACTCTATCTAAAAAAGAAAGAAAGAAAGAAAGAAAGAAAGAAAGAAAGAAAGAAAGAAAGAAAGAAAGAAAGAAAGAAAGAAAGAAAGAAAGAAAGAAAGATTGAAGTATAATTAAAAGGGTATAGTTTCCCCTATACTACTATCAGGGTAGTATATCTCAAAAATCTATCCGTATATATTTTTGAATCTTAAAACTGTGTCGACTAACCTATTCTTTGATTAATTCTTTTGTCCTCTGGAAGTAAAATTGATGCTTTACAAACATATAGCAGGCTAGTAAATCGCCCCTTGTAGTCTAACAGAGCTGGATGTAGATCTTTTAGTATTTCTTAGCATGGTTATGAGTTTGATCTCTTTGTTGGCTGTGCGTTTCTGTCTATTCTGTGGCCATAGAACTCAGCCTGCTATCTTGAAATTTTATGCCATGTAGGTAGAGAGAGAAGGTGGCTAGGTCAGTATAAACTCTCTAAAAAACAAAATAATAACAAAAACCCCACTTGAGTTAATGTACATATGACAAAAATTGACAGCATCATTATGCTGGGAAGAACACTGGAACTAAAGGAGGTCCTACTTTTGAAAAGCATTCTGAAAACTTAGGTTCCTTCTTAGAAAAACCACATTTTAAGATCCAGTTAGGTATTATTAGGGGAAAAAGAAAGACTGGGAATTCATGCACGCTGAGCAATTGGGAGAACAGGATTCATTTCCTTTTATTTTACCATTAAAGTCTTGATTCTGATAAAATAGTGATGTGGAGGGAACAACTGCTTTCTCTAGAAGATTGCTTTGAGCTAAACAAATCCATAACTCTTTTTTGCTTTCCAATGCAAGGAAATAGAACACCCTGTTCAATGTCTTTGTAGAGATGAAGTGCCGTGTGGGGACCAGGAAGTCAGCACACTGCTGCTATCAGGCCTTGCCCATAAACCGCAACCTCTCCATGCTTTCTGCTTCTATCGGGTCTCTGGGAGGGTTTGCTGTTTCCCTAGACATTTTCCGTTCTAGAAATCTGGCTCGTCCCTGGGATCCAATAGGAATTGTGTACAAGAAAGCAGCTCTACCTCCGCATGTCTCTTTGATTCACCACTTACTTGAAAGAAGAGACTCGTGGTTTGTAAGGAACGAGTGCGAGACCATGTTAAACTCTATGTTCTTGGAAACTCTGTTTTGCACGTGGTCAGTTCCTTCCACTAAGAAGGTCTTTCTTTTGTGTTTTGGAATTTCGTATTTGGCCTTCAGAGTTAGAGAGCTCCTATTCTTTTTCTCTCTCTCTCTTCTCCCTAGGCAATATCTTAATTCAGGATAATGCACAAAGAATAATCAAGTTTGCAAATCAGATTATGTTTTTATATGTCAGTTGGTTCTCCTGATCTTAAGACTGAAGATGTTGAAGAGAAGTGTATGGCTCTAAAGAACTATACCACTAAGACACATAGACTTTCAAGAGACCTTTCTCTCAGTGAATGAACTCGTATGTGATAATTGAAGGGAAGATATATCAGAGTCCACCAGGGTGGCACAGAAGGGAACAGAAAGGCTTATCTTACACATCCTGCCGGGTAATCACTGTCATTATCTGTGCATATCTGAACTGGTATCTCTGTATCTACACTGTCCTTGAACCGAGAACGAATGGACTGTACAAAGCAATAAAGGCTAAAATCTTGTTGGTGGCAGAGCCTTCAGGGATCACTCCTGTTTAATGTATGGCCATTGGGAAGGAAATTTGGTGCCCCATGAAGAGGTGCCAGAGTGAATTAAAATCTAGCAGCAATCAAATGAAACAACCACTGAGATAAAAGCAAAAAGAGGGAGAGAAAAAGAGGGTGGTGGGGTAGGGGGAGAGATAGAGGGTCAGGAAAAATTTCCCAGGGATTCATAAATACTAATTAGGGAGGGACATTATTCACGTCTTCATAGAGTCTGACCTTAGATCCTAATTCAACACTAAGATTTTATGACTTGACTCAATAGCAATTTCAAGTTTATGTGGATTCCACACTTAGATCAGTTTAGCTACAAGGAGGCATTTTCACCTCCTCACATATAGTAAAAATGAAAATAAATGGAACTGGATACTGTGTTTTTCAAAAGGCAAAACAAAATAAGAATATATAAAATGGCACGCTAGCAAACAAGAGCCCATCTAGCCAAATACTCTATTTGTGTTCATTCTCTAAAGCTGTTATCTTTATTTTGTCTGCCATTGTACATTGATTGGTATGGTGCCTTTGCAAAACATTTTGCAGGGATTCAGGGCTCATGATTTTAATATTTGATATAGGTTTATTAAATAAATATATTATCTTCTACTTACCACTTTGAAACTCACACATTCTCATGAAACGTTCTCACAGTTTAGGAGGGTCAGTTTGACATTTCACAATCTCTTAGAGTTTAGTAAATGTCAAGATGAAGAATCTTGAGTTGAGGAAAGAAAATATTTGTCTTGCTTCATTCTCTTTAGATGACTTGAGACCTTTCTTTTGGAAACCATGACTAGAAGATGTTAGGGACTGTGTAACTATCCCTCTCACAGCAATTCTGGTTCATAGAACAGTAGCTCACTTTCACAAGGAGGATACAGAGTATTTTGCTATTTACTTACATTGTTTATTATCTCTTTCTAGAAACTTCTAACAGGCTTACCCTTACGCCCTTGTGTTCTCTTTACCTAACAGAGATGTAAGGTATCACTTATTTCAAAGTGATAATATCCCTTTCCGATGGTTCTTTACTGCAGTGGATCAAAGAAACTGTACTTTTCACTGTTAACAGAAATCATCCAGGAAGTTGAAAAATAAAATTGAGTATGTGTTTTGGGTTGGATTTCTACGGCAACATTGAATCAAATGTTGTGTTTACTCTTTCTTCTTTCAAAAAATGCTGTTATTTATTTTCAATTGTCAAGAAACAGCAAGCTTGGAAGTGGTAATTTTCACTCTGTCTGAAATATAATGTGGCAAGACAGGACAAATTATGGAAAAGCAATTAGTTTCTATTTTAAGAGTCATGTATCTGAGGTCTTGTTCTGTCTCTGGTTATGATAGCTAAGGTCTGCTCTTCTCCAAAGGAATTATTAGGAGAAAATCACCTCCAAATTTTCTTTTCTGGAGCAAAAACCTGATAGGATCTAGCCATTTAATCCTCGGCAGTTAAGACAGAGGTGAAGGGGGGCACCAGTACCTCAGTGGTTAGGGCACCAGCCCCATGCTCCAGGGTTGGTGGGTTTGAACCCAGCCCCAGGCCTGCTAAAAATAAAAAATAAAAAATAAATAAATTTCTTCTTTGAATCATGTCCTCTCTTCCTGTACTTTAAGATCATATACTCCTAAAAGAGTAATTAACATCTACTTCCTGAGACCTAAAATTTTCAAATGCTACAACTTCTTATCATCCTATCTGTGCCTTCTAAAATAAGGTAAAGACTATAATGCTTCTCAGAATGTGGCTTACTATAAATCTGATCTGTGTCAAGAATTCTTCTCTGTTATCCCTTGATATAAAATCAACTAACAAATTAAATTGGACAAATATGTTTAGATCCCAAGTTTTCATTATTCCTAATGTTACTGTTTTGTAGATCTACCATGCTCATGCCTTTCTGTCAAAAAAAATTGCCCCCAAATTTTCCTTGGTTTTCTCTTTTATATTCTTTTAAGTGGAGGACTTTTGTTTAAAAGATTCCTTTTGGTGTGAGATAAATTTCTTAAATTTCACCTAGGGAAACCCAAGAAATCTAAAAATAGGAGCAACAAATCTATATATATTTTAAGATAAACAACTTGATTATTGCTTTCAGAATATGTGTATTACTGATTCCATTTTCCCCACCATAGAACAGGGTAGCTATAATCCACAAAATCTTCCGTTAATATTAAAGATTGTACTTGTACTTAAAATAAAGCACAGATGTAGAATTGTTTTAAAGAGTTGTTAAGCAACATAAAACTTGTAGTGAGCCCAGTTATAACTCCTGTGTTATCTGGGGACTATAATTAATTTTTTATAAATCAAAACACTTTTAAAAATAGTCTTGTGTGTTGACTTCCAGCACGATGCTGCTTTATGTGCAGGGATTTCTGTAAAATTCAAGTTTATTTATAGATTGCAAGTGACTCAAAGATGTTTCAATATAAAAGAAAATGATACTCTGGAGTCTTTGTTCGGGGCTGTTTGGGGCTGTCTTGGAATACTCAATTCCCTCAGAGGATTGCTTTTAATCTTCTGAAGCAACAGAAATTTCATAACTTGAAATTGTTTGCCAGATGGAATTTCCTGATTAATTTTTTAGTGTTTGGTATTAAACATAATAATGAAAAGGGGAGTTCTGAGCGTAAACCCAGTTAACATTTCATAAAATTCATTGCTATAAATGTGGCTTACCCTTTATTTCGTAATTTCTACTTACCATCTTCCTGGACAACCTGTCCGTACCTTGACAAGCTTAGCAAGGTCAACTTTCTTCCTCCCTTCCCTGCATTTCCTCTGTTTCTTTTTCACTCAGCTTCCTTCTCCTATTTATATCCCACCTAAGTGTTAAGTCCTTACAAGGCTACAGGCGTTGTTGTAGGGCTTACATTGTCCTATTTTTTACAAGCCTTGGTAGAAAGAATATATGAAACAGTTTGTAATAGTAAGTGCTAGAATGGTATCACTTTTGTTGCATCAGAGACACTTAATTCCATCTGTAATCATAGACTAGCTTTCACTGTATAAAACTAGTCTTCATGAGGTTTAATGCAAAGATGGACAGTCTCCTTATATATTTTTTCTTTTTTAGTACTTTCCTACAACAATTGGATGTTCTCATTAATACTCAAGATGAATATATTCATTTGGATCTGTAGGGAGTAGAGAAAAAATATTCCCAAAAGAGAAAAATCTGTCTTACTACACTGTGAGATTTTGGGCGGGGGGGACAAGAGCCACACCTTTCATGTTTCAGTATTTAGAAATATGCTAACTACCAGTGGCTACCATTTACCCACTGCTTCTGGGAGCTGGTTTCTTGTACTCACACACCGGCATCCATGTGGCTGCAATAGGGATTGCCATATTGAAGTAGTACTCCATGCTAGTGTTGCTTACATTATTGTGGAGTTCAGCGCAAATTGAAAAAATGTAGGGTCATGTGTTCAAAAATAATAAAGAATTTCTGAATGGCTACAGCAGAGCCATTCAGAAAAACCTGAATTAAGCAAAACCTGTGATCCTCCAAAGCAAAGGTCCCTGGGTAACTGCACAGGCTGCACGCCCAGCTGTGCTTCCCCCACACCCATCAGCCGTGGCTACTGGGTCCTGGGGAAAGGGAATATCTAATCCCAATAAGAATGGTCAGAGTTCTTTTTTTGGTTTATTTGATTCTTTGTACCAGAACTATCCAAACTATTGAAACATCTTTGAGTCACTTACAATCTATAAAATGTCCCAGTTGGGTAAAACTAGCAATCTGCTTGTATTAGCGATGTTTGTCCTGGCCACATGAAGAAAGCTGTTGAGGGACTGAACACATATCCTTTCATCCTGTCTAAGACATACGCAGGGGGATTAGGTACATGTCAAAGATAGCATCTAAGTTACTAATAGCTCGCTTGTCATTCTGATGACCCACAATTTACTGGCCACTCACTTTGAGGCCAGACCTCTTGAGTATTTTCCAGTCCTGTAATTCTCTGAGTCTATAAACAGATTTGTAAGCCAGACTTAGTCCATAAGCATACTTGTGCAAAAATGCAGAAAGCTGCTTGATGGCTCATCTTTTCAGCAAAGGTTTATAGAATAGAACAATAATTTCCTTAGATCTTGATAATGCAGTGATCACTGACATAAAAACAAAACAAAACAAAGACAACTTGTCCCTTTAAGGCTGACCATCAGCCAAAGCAATTTTTTAGCATTCCACCTGCAAGATGATTCTAAAGGCTTCCTTAGGGGAAAAGCACTTGAGGTCGAAGCAAAGAAGACCTCATACCTCAGGGAACCTCCATCTCCACTGTTTCAATCTCTTTTTTCTTTTCCCAGAAGTATCTCTCCCAAGAATTTTCTCCAAGAGGATTTACAAAACGCTGGGAAATGAGTGAAGATTGACTCTGTAAAGACCTCTTTACTGGCATTCTTCAGGAAGCTGGTTTTAAAGGACAACTTTGGGGGCACAGCACAGTCAATTTCCATGGTCTAGAATCTGGGCTTTGGTATTTTATGAGTTTTTTTTTTCTGTCAACCTGATTATACTCTTCAAGGGAAGAAACAAGGATCAGGGAAAAATAAAGGTTTTCCAGAGGTGTCCAACTATGACCTGCTGCTAGCCATGAATGCTTATCTAGGAGATGTCTTGGGCTACCCATGAAATATAAAAACACTAACAAAAGCTGATGGGCAAAAATAAAAAAAGGTCCGTGCATAATTTTCATGATATCCGCTGCCACAGATAAGCATTCCTAGCCAGCCGTGGGCCATAGTTGAATGCCTCTGCTAGATAAAGCTGAAATTTAACAAATGATTACTTCTCACCTGAGACACAGAGACTTAGAGGAAACTTAGCTGCATTTATTGTGTTAAGTATTTTAAAATAAAAATGTGTATAGATTGAAATCTGTTCCAATGAAAAATGAATAATTCCTCAAACATACCTGAAATTTGGGGTCACAGATGTGCAGTGGCTTGTTACAGGATAATACATAAGCAAGTCATTGTTCCTAGGAAGATTTTTTTTTTTTTTGAATGTCATCTGTCTGTCCATTTGTAGATGAAAAGGCTGGATCCCAGCGTGGTGAAAACTTGCATTATCACTGTGTGTATCTAAAGCTCTCTCCAGATGTCTTTTTCTCTAATCCTCACTGGGTTAGGATCCAGACCCCTGATTCTGTGCGTTGCCTGGGAGGTGAGAAATTTATATGGGTCATAAAGATGACGTACCCTGACATTAATATTTTTATTATACCCTACATGTGCATAAATGTATTCATGATCTATGTGCATATGACTTAATAAAGGGAAAAGAAAATGTTCTATTCTTTCAGTTGAACACCATTTGGCCTTTTTATGTGCTAAGTAAAAGCAGGACAAAGCTACGGTGAGAGCCTCAGGCCTGGATGTGAGGGCAGGGCTACAAGGACGAGCCCGAAAGAAGGCTCTTCTACAAATGTCCAGGAGATTATGTCCATATGTCTTTCTAGAATGTTTGCCAAGGTAGACACAGAATCAAAATTACTTCTTCAGGGCTATTATGCAGTGTCACATCTTACAGAGCCAAAGGAATAAATTCCAGACATGAGGGGTGCACAGCCCCCAGCGTCTGGCAGGCTGTCAACTCCACGACATTAATGCACAAATCAAAAAGGGCAGCCACAACCTGAAGATTTGTCCCTCTAGCCTACTCCTTGCCGTCCGCCTTCCTAAGGCAGTAGAGTGAAAAGCCTATAGTCAGGTCCTTGTCCTACATACTGCCTTCCTCCATGCGGGCACTCCAAAGCTATGGGAAAAAAAAATAGGAAGAGAGTTTGTCAGTTAGTTGAAGAAGAGGGCATATATCCGAGAAGCCCCAGTAGAGGATCTCCCAGAAGAATCTGGCTTATGCTGCTGTGCTGTCCCTCACCGGCCAGGAAAGCGGCTCCAAACACACTCCTCCTCCTCCTCAATGCGCGTCTTGCTCTTCCTCCCCATGGTCTGTCCTCCACAGCCGAGTGCTTCTGAGTGTTTTCACTCTGAGAAACAGTATGATTCCTGTCAAACCGTAGCTTAAACTTTTCAGAAAAGCTCTTGAGCTTTCATTTCTGTAGCCAAGATCAGTGATCTGTCATGTACAGTGCCATTTCCAACCGGATGCCCTGCCAGTACCTTGAAATTGACGCGTCCACATCTCAGCATCTTCCCTCCTGAATGTAATGTCCCTTCCCTAGACTTTTTTATTCTGTTAATGACAAACCCACTTTTTCGATCATTCTAGCTACAAACATTGAAATCATATCTGATTACTTGCCTGTAATGTCACATACGTTTGGTGATCACAAGGTTTCTAACGTGGTGACTAAGTAGGTTTCTAACCTGGTGACTTACCATAGAAAAGTAAGCAGGTGTGTGAGAGAGGGTGCTGGTGCAATTTTGGACACATTGAATTTGAAGTGTCAAAGAGACATTTAAGTGGATGTATGCAGTGGAAAATACCAGTCTGAAAATCAACAAGTCTGGACTACAAATATAAATTTGGGAGTCATCAGAAGATAAGTGGTGTTGACAATTATTTTTAGTATATATATAGTTATTTATTTGTCCTGAGAGCAAACTTGAGGTTTCTGCATCAGAAGCAGAGTTATTATAACTGCTTTGGTTCTCCACATCCCATTCTCCCATTTTAGGGTGATGGGATAAAAGCCAAATGTCACCCTGCATGGGACAGGAACTCCAAAATTATGGTTCTGTAAATCAGTCACAAAGATTTTTTTCATATGTTTTCCTCTAGACATTTTATAGCTTTATTTTCTATATTTTGATCTATGATACATATGAGTTAATTTTTGTGTATGGTATAAGGTATGGATCAAAGTTCATAGGGAAAAAATAAATACTCAGTTGTCCCAGCACCATCAAAAAAAAAAAATTGATTATGCTGTCTTCACTGAACTGCCTTTGTACCATTGTAAAAAAAAAAAAAAAATCAATTGTCACATAGACACAAACCAATTTCTGGACTCTATTTTGTTCCATTGATTTGTATGTCTATGTTTATATTAATGCAATATTGTGTTAATTATTATACTTGCTAATTATTAGTTGTTAACACAATTATCATTGTGTTAATTATTCTTCCAACGTTGTTCTTTATTTTCAAAGTTGTTTGGCTATTTTAGGTCCTTTGCATTTCCGTATAAATTTTAGAATGAGCTTGTCAATTTCTACACAAAAAAGTTGTTGGACTTTGAGATTGCATTGAATCTATAGATTGATCTGAAGAGAACTGACATGTTAACAATTTCAGTCTCATTTAATTTCACTGGTTCTTTTTATTGTTCAATTTATTTCAGCAGTGTTTTATAGTTTTCAGTGTAGATGTCTTGCATAATTTTGTCAGATTAACCTTAAGTATTTTTAGTGTTATTGCAAATGGAATTGTTTTTAAATTTTAATTTCTAATTGTTCACATATACATGGATCAATTTCTGGATTCTCCATTTTGTTCCACTGATTTGTATGTCTGCTTTTACACCAATACAATATTATGTTAATAAAATGTAGACATATAATTAATTTTTTTCATTGATATGCATTCTGCAAACTTGTTCAAACCACTTACTTGGTCCATTAACTTTTTGGTAGATTTCATCAGATTTTCTGCATGGTTAATCACGTTGTCTGCAAATAAAGTGAGTTTTACTTATTGTTTTTTATTTCAAAGAATTTTTGTCTTGCCTTATTGCACTAACTAGAAACTCTTCGACAAGGTTAAGCAGAAATGGTGGTCATGTACATTCTTGCTTTGTTTTTAATCTTAAATATAAAATAAGTTTTTGTATATTTACCCATGTAGCTGCCAGTTCCAGCCCTCCTTGTTCCTTTGGGTAGATATATAGTTCCATCTGTTACCATTTTCTTTTTGCCTAAAGGACGTTAACATCTCTTATAGTGCAAGTCTGCTGATGATGACTTATTGTAGCATTTGTATATTTTTTATTATTTTGCCTTATGAAATAAATTTTTTGTGGTGTGTAGAATGCTAGGTTGACAGTTGGGTCTTTTTTGTTGTTGTTCCTTTACCTTAACGATGTTGCTCCAATGTCTTCTCACTGCCATTATTTCTGACAAGAAATCTGTTGTAATCCTTATGATTGTTCTTCTGTACATAACGTGTCCCTTTTCTCTGGCTGCTTGTAAGATTTTCTCTTCCTTACTGGCTTTGAGTGATTTTATTTGATATGCTTTGTGCTTAAAATATGATTAGCTTCCTAGATCTGTGGATTTATAGGTTTCATCAAATATGGAAAATTTTCAGGTATTATTTCTTCAATTTTTTTATTCAAGCCACCTCCTCCCTCTCCCCACACCATTCAGGGACTCAAATTTCAAATGTGTCCTGAGCTGAGCATTCCAAGTAACTTTTCTGTCTGTTCTCCTTCTAGAGCTCCTGTTACTTTGACATTGAGGCCCCTCCTGATCTTCTCTCCCAATAGCTTAGTTATCATAGGTAATAAGCTCCATTTTATGCATTTCTGTCATTTTTAAATAATTTCAAGAAGAAGTAGTGGCTAATATACATGTTTGGTTCTTTGTATTTCACTGGAATCTCTGTTCTCTTTCCAGATATCTTTTTTTGCAGGTAAGAAGCGAGTGTAGAAATGCATATGATGTCTCTGAGATGAGTGCCAGATTTTCCTTCATTGTTCTGATTCAACCGCCTATCAAACTTTTCTTCAGGATGTTTACACAAGGTAGAAATAAAGACACTGAAACCTTTATTGTGAGGTTTGCCCATCTCAGAGATAAAGGGAGATAATGTTCAACTATTGTGAGGTTGGCCATCTCAGAGATAAAGGGAGATAACATCTACCTTTCATAGCTCAGAGCTGTTGTGATGAACAAACAAGGGCATGTGAATGGACACTGTTGGAAAGATACTCAGCGGCATGTGAACACTTCCCTGATTATGTTTCCCAGGAAGGCATGTAGGACTTCCTGATGAATACTCAATTAGCACTGGTTGCTGTATTTTTTTCCTTTTTATTTCATTGCGGCTTTTTTTGAACAGGGAAAACAAAAATAAAGCAATAGGTAGCAAGACCAGTGGAAAGGAAAATCATAGAGGAAGCTCTGGATGTTGGATGAAGCAGAGGCCTTTGAGACAGAACAGGATTCACACCCTGATTTCATGACTTATTGGACCGTCCATAAGTGTCCTTGTCTGCAAAATGTGGAAAGTGATACCTGCCTAACAGTGTTGCTATTAGAAATGGACTTATAGAGGCAAAAATAAATGTAAAGCCCTGGCACATAGCTGGCATTCAAAAAACAGTAGCAACTATCTGTTATTAGGTTCACTGGCTCTGGAGCCAGGCTGTCTGGGTTCTGTCTCACCATGCCATTTATAAGTCATGTGATTTAGGGGCAAATGACTCAACCTCTCTGGGCCTATTTCTTTAACTCTAAGAAGGGATAGTTATAGCAGTCACCTCAAAGGGTGGTTGTAAATAATATGCCAATCAGTGGACAATGTCTAGAATGGAGCGTTGGCCCATTACCAACCCTGGAAATATTAGCTATTCTTATTGTTATTAGCTATTAAACTATAAGACAATTATTTTAACTATGTATTGAGTCATCTTTCAGAGTCCAAATAAAGCTGCAATATAATTTGTGTGCTGTCTTAGTCTTTTGGGGCTGCTGTAACAAAATACCTTAGATTGGCCAATTTATGAGCAAATATTTATTCTCATGCTCACTGTTTGGGAGGTTGGGTAGTCCAAGAACAAGACACTGGGAGATACACTGTCTGGTAAGAGCCCATCCTCATAGATGGTCCCTCCTATCTGTCCTCACATGGTAGAAAGAATGAACAAATTCCCTCTGGTCTTTTATAATGGCACGAATCCTGTTCATGAGGGTGAAGCTCTCATGAGCTAGTCACCTTCTAAAGACCCCCACATCTTAATACCAACAACTTGGGGGAGGTTAAGTTTCAACATATAAATCTTGGGGGTACACAGACATGTAGACCACAGTATGTGCTAAACTAAATTTTAACTAACAAACTAACTAACTAAATAAATAAATAGAGATTACTTGTCTTGACACCAGCTTGGCCATTATCTATGTAGTCTAAAGGCCTGGAGTCCTTAGGCCAGGGAGTAAGAACATTTGAAGACATTCTGATATCAGCATGCTCTGGGCTATGTTCTAATTCTTATCTTGAAAAAGAAAGCCCTACATTGGAAAACAACATAGGGAAGAAGGATGACTTGTTTCCTAATCAGTCTTCCAGATTTTCTGGGTATCCTCAAATAGCTTCAGACACCATGAAGCTATTTGTTGCAAAAATTTGGGAACTTACAGAACATGTTGAATGTTGCCCTCCTGACTTTAAATATTCCAAAACTAGCTGCCTACCCTAACCAATGAGTCAATTAACTGTAGAGACCCCCTAAATTATTTGGCAGTCCCAACTTTGCCCTAGCTTGCCTTTGACTCTAAGCTGCCTCTGCAAAGGAGCTGTCAGCTTCACAGACTTACATGGTTCCATTGGGGAAGGTTGCATTTCCCAAGTGCCCAGTGAATATTTGTTGAATGAATAACTCATCAGTGGGGGAAGAGGTAATATAGAGAATATGTCTATGTTCATAGCATATTGTATATATGCGATATAAAGATAATATCTAGCTTATAGTTTTAAAGGTAATACGCAATAGGGACTTACTTTTGTTATCTGTAATATCCAAGGAATGGATGAATGAGTGAATTTATCACTTGACAAATATTTGTTGAGCTCCGAGCAGTAATCTGGAGATACAGCAATGCTCCAGATATATGAGGTCTGTGAGCTCATGGAGCTTACATTTCAGAGGGGACACAACCTATAAGTGAATAAGGAACAAGGTAATTTCAGACAGTGAGAGCAAACAATTGCTCTCATAAATGCCATTTGGGGGGGCATTTTCTAATAAGGAAAATGAAGTGTGTAATTTGGCCCTGAGTACCTTCTCTGTGGTACAGATCTCTATAGTAGGAAAAAGGATAGAGTGCAAGAATTTATCTAAATTACTAAACTGTCATGTTCCAGTCCTCCAGAATAGGACAAACAGCATCATTGCTTAAGTGTTTTAACTTAGCCAGCAATTTGCTAATCAGAGGTTGGAAGTGACACGCCATAAACCACACAGGCTTTTAAACGATAGGTTTACAGAAAGTTCATAGCAAATATGTGCCCTGTAATTGGAAGTTTAAAGGCACAAATCTCAGGTCATTTGAATAAAAAAAGCACAATATTCCTTCCACCTTTTCTGTCTTCTAACTATTGAAGGGAAGTCTCTCTATCAAATGTAATCGGATACAGGTCTGTAATTCCCAGAGAAGAAAAAAAATTGAGAGTTATTGACAACTAAGCCCTTCCTTTAGGTACCCACAGCACTTTTGACATATAAGTGTATGTTGGAAAAATTCTTTCTTAAAACATGATAAACACATTTTGGAAATACTGTTCTGTTTGTCTAAATAATAAAAAGAAAACAAACTTAATTAGCCTAGACTACATTTCACACTTTGATACACACAGATAACTCCCACTGAGATAATTACACAAAAGCAAAGGTGGTATTTAGATCTCAGAATAATGCATGTTTCTCCAAGGCAGAAGTTGGTTTTTAGCATGTATGCCTGTGCTCTATATCCGCATATAATATTTGTGTGTCTGTGTGGTTTTCTTCATCTATCTCCACGGGCTATGAAGAACTGAACTGACGGGTGGGAATTGACTGACTGTGTAGGAATTAAGGCTAGGAAGATGAGCACTCACCTTCCTTCTTATCCAGTAATCTCTACCTGTGGCTTTCAGAAAAACTTACTTTTTAGGGGTTCCTGTGGTGGCAGTGGTGGTAGCTTCTGATCCTCTGTGATTTGTGAGTGGCGGGTAGGTGGCCCAGAAATGGACAAACAGCAAATGAGGCCATGAAACAGAAACACCACCAACCAGGGTCCACCCCACCAGTGCTTCCCCCTACTAGCGCTGCTTGCTTTCTTTCCTTGATGTCTATTCTGTAGTCGCCTGAGCCAAGGAGGGGCAGAAGGCAAAGACGAAAGGCTACTGCTACTTTTCTCCCATAGCCACATTCCTCGTGTTTACATTTCAAAATCCTGGAATGAAAAATATGGACATGGGGGGAGAAATTTATCTTTAATTTTGTTGCATTAAGTGAAATTTCCTAAAATGATAAAAATAAATTACACATATAGTCTAGGCATCCATGAAAATAGTGAGAACTTATTCCAAAGAGATTACGTCTCCGAAAAGAGCGATTATACAGTTTCCACTTTTGCCTCTAACATTTCACTTAGATTTATGCTCATAATGTTGTAAGAGCACATTAATCCAAGCAAGATACTGCCCAGGAATTTCGTTATTATTTACTGTCCTCATACACTTGCGTGTGCGTTGATGAAGCTGAAAGCACGAATGCAAATAAACAGAAACACAGGCCCAGGAGGCTCCCTCCCGCGGGACAGCCATTTCTGACAGCCTGATTTCCAGTAGGTGCCCAGTCAATTGCTTTCACAGCTTAGCTATTCATCGTCAGACAGGGTGTCTGTGTTTCCCCCTGCATTTCCAGGGTGGAGAATAGTGCCAGACTGGCATCTTGTCTTGTGACTTGATAACAGATTCCATTAATAGTGCACCCCGTGGCACTGACATCCAGTCCCTTTCAGCTGGGGGGAGGGGGAATGTGGCAATTAGTGCCAGCCTGAAGGACTGCAAGGGTTGGGGTGCCTGCACGCCAGGTCACGGGCATAAGAGGCTGGCTGTGAATTCGCACCCTCTTTGTATGCAAAGAACTGCAGACAAGGGAGCTTGGAAAGGAAAAAGATGATGTTGACTAATTGGTAAGGACTTTCCTGATATCTGCCATCCCCACTTTGTGAAATCTAGGGTGAAACAAAATCGTCATTGTATCGCTGAGTTGGGACCATGCCTGGCTCTATGTACCACTTATCCCTCAGCACATTGCTAGTTCTCAATGATTATCATTATCATTATTAATGATGGTAATAATTGACAACATGGTAAATAACTTGAAAAGAGCTAGTTTCCTGAAGAAAAGAACAAATAAGTCACTGGAATAATGGCTCTTTTACCCAGGAACAAATAGCACATTTGTGTCTTGGTATTTTAAATTATGTCTTTGTTTGCTGAGACTGGAGGGCACAGGGTGTAATTTTAAATTTCAATAAATGAACAAATAAATTAGCATTAGGAAAAGGGTATGTGTTAATCAAAACCAGCCATTTGGACTTGGGGGTCCTTAATTACATGCAGATTTTCTCTTTTGCTTCTTTTTCTCTTCTATCACTTATCCCTAGCTTTGCAGAGCTGGCCTTACCCAGAAAAGGAAGAGAATGTTGCTTACTGGGTGCTGAGGTGTTAGGCCATGGCACATAAAATAGCTCCTTTAGAAGGAAATCCCTTTAATAGAGGTATAGTTGAAAATGCAAATATACCCAAAGTAAGGACTGAGAAGGACCTGGAAGCTCCTGATCCAGCCAGTTCATCTCCCTGACTTGGTTCAGTGAGGAGTAGGAAAGAAGACATACGTGCGTCGTCGGCCTCTGACAATTTGAGTTAATTATTTTTTCCAGAAGACTTAACCAAAAGACACTGCTCAATGGTTTTACTGATGGAAAAGTGTGTTTTTCCTCCTGCTTGTGTCTTAAAACACTTTCCTGCATTTACCTGCAAGGTAAACATATTTACCTTGGGAAATAATTTCAATTAAACTGGAATTAGAAACAAAATGACATTTTCTACAATGTGAAATGATCGCTCAAGCTTTCTTACCCCTACTCTTTCTGTGATTTACAATGACAACTAATATTGAGGTGGGGGGGGAACTCAGATATGATCTATGGAGCCTGAAGTGTATTTCTTTTTGAAATGGTTTGGCATGCATGTCTTTTTGTGCAACTGAACTCATTTGTTTTAAAAGATGGCAAAGTAGATTTTTACATAGAAAATCCCTTGGAATTCTAAATACACATTCTCTGGGGTATGCATTTATTTTAGGAACTTGGTAGAAAAAGATAGGAATCCATTTCAACCAAGAAAGGATTTCTTGAAATATCAGCTTGGTAGATAAAGTGTCAACTTGGTGGAAATAATAATAATAAAGATGATAATATCTCTTTGGAAAACAGATTGAGCAACATTTCATCCCTTTTTTTTTTGCCTGCAGAGCACCAGTGGCCAGCTGTACTTCATCCTGATTATGAATTTACATTGCTCCCCGAGGCCTCATTTCCTTGGGCTTCTTTAGTTAAAGCCCCAAAAGCAACTCACACATACTTGGGGAACCATTGTGTCCTCCTGTTTTCAAACGTTTCCATCCATCCCCCATCTCCTTTAAATGTACAATTGGAAAACTTGCCCTGCGACTTATGGTTGAGTTCCCTCTTGGTCCACCATACGCTAGGTTCCCTCCTGCAGCCATGGAGCACATTTCTGCACCCTCTGAAGAGATGGAGAGCATCCCACTTTCTGCGTGAGGGCCTTTGTTCCCTCCGTTGCTTTCTTGTACCTTGTGAATGCCCTTTTTGAAGGATTCTGCACATAGTATTTGTGCAGGGCTACGTGGAAAATTGCCACATAGTGGGTGGCCTAAGACAACAGAAATTTATTCTTATATAGTCCTGGAGGCTGAAAGGTGTTGGCAGGGTTGGTTCCTACTGAGGTTCTGAGGGAGAATCTGCTCCCTTGTCTGAAGTCCTTGGCTTTCCTTGGCTCCCATCACTGTCTGATTCTTCACATGACATCCTTCTCTGATTGTGTCTGTGTCTGTGACCTTCTTCTTATAAGACACTGGTCTTATTGGATTAAGGCTTTTAAAAATGAATGCCAGGCTGCAAGGTGGAAACTGTGGTAGGGGCCTGGGCTCTGCCAAGGTATAGGAATAGGTTTAAAAAAAAATTATCAGCCATTGTTGCTTAGCTTGCTTTGCTATAATTGCTTACTACTCAGGTGTCACATAACTGATGGTGGTAAGATTCATAGCTTTGTTGCTTCCATAGATAACATCACTCTTGTGAAACCTAAGCCTGGTCTTTGAGATATTTTCCAGACCCTGCATTCCAGTGACCAACTTGCTCACCCAGACCATGGCCCATACTGAGGAGCCAACTCAACTGGTCTTGTTAGACTCACCCAGGAACTGACTCGGTTTCTATATCACCATGAAGACAATTTCTATACCACTATGATTTCAGTCCCCAACCCAACCAATTGGCAACCAGCCCCCTGCCCACCAAACCATCCCTAAAACACATCAGTCTTCAAATTCTCTGGGAGAAAGAGTTGAGGAATTTCTCCTGTCTCCTCACTTGGCTGCCCTGCAATAATTAAACTCTTTCTCCCCAGAACCTCTCCTATCTCAATTGGCTTCTTTCTGTGCAGGAAGCAAAAGAACCCAGTTGAGTGTTAACAGGGTCCCTCCCTAATCCAGTATGAATCTCATTTTAACTTGATTATATCAGCAAAGACTCAGTTTCCTAATAAGGTCACCTTCACAGGTATCATTTGGGGATACCAGTCAACCCACAGCAGTATTATAATTTTTACATTTTTACATTTCCACTGTTTTCCACTGCTTTGTGAGCTCTCTGAGGACAGTTCTATATCAACTATATATATATCCCAGCACTTGGTACACCATGGTGCTCAATAAATAATGACTGATAATAATGAGTAAGCAAACCATACATATTCATAATGGCCAGCTTGGAGAGATGTTGGCACTTGGTAGTTAGAACAGGGCCCCCAGACTCCCACTGGGGTGTCTAGAATTCATTATCTTTCCGAGTGTTGACTGCAATGGCTACAAACACTGTAGTTTCACTTTGTAAAACTAGTTCCAGTATTTCAATAAACCTAACAGAAGCGGTATGTGTATCCAGAGAAAGGCTGCACTGCTAATCAAAAGGTCAAGTTTCTTTGCACTGCACTTAGAATTCATATTAGATGGGAATTGAGAGTGGCTCAGAAAAGCTAAAGCTCAGAGCCTTCTCTGCCTGGTAGAATTGAAGGAGCCAAGCCCTGAGTTGGGTGGTGTCAGAGAGTCCTACACAGAGGATGGGTGCAAGTGCCTACATTTGCCTCTGGATTTGCTCTCACCATCCTCATATATTTACAGCAATGACCCTTCTCTGGTCTGACGCTGGTCTACTCTCTGTCCTTTTCTCTTCTTCCTCCCCACTCCCCCAGGCTTTTGTTTTTGGTCTTGTTTTTAACTTCCCCTGCATTACACCCTCCCCTTAGTGAGCAATCAGTCTGTCTTAGGAGGAAAGGAATAACTTCTTACAACAACAGGAGAGCTCCATTATTGGCCCCAATAAGTGGATATCAGAGAAAAATCCTCCCAACATGAAGGACTGCTTTGTAATGCTGTCGTTGCGCTGCATAATCCTATTTCCACGTCAAAAGCGAATAACCCCCCTTGCCCTTTTGCTTTGTTACTTTTACAATAAATTCTAATCTCTCCTTAGACAGAAGGACACTTTGGGCCTGCTAGTACAAAAACAAAAGGAAAAGCTGATTAAGTAATCTTCAAAATATAATTTCTAATGTATTAAGGAATTACAAGTTACTCAGTGACAGGGGCTACAGAGGAAATCAACAGGGCAATGAGACAGCAAGAGTAACTGTGTGGGGGTGTCCAGAGGGCTTTCCAACCCGTCAAACACTTTCAAAATCCCCAAAGACCACCTAGTTCTCTTTGTTAAGGCACCAACCACATTCCACACTGCCTTGATCAGTCAACCACTTAATTTTACTCTGTAGTTTCCCTCATTTATTTCAGATCGACAAGCACCTTCTAAGACTTATAGTAAGTCTTGGGTAAACCTCGTGACACCTTGTGATCCTTATCTTGTGACTATCTCATGTTCTAAATACCCATCATTTTCACGGTGGAACCTGCAAGAGAAAGGAGGGAGAAATAGAATCTCTTATGATGCTGGTGTTGGGACACAAGACACAATACTCCAAAGAATGGAATAAGAATGGTGCCTTGGCATCCTGAGTATTTTTGAGCTGAAGAAGACAGGAGAGCTTCAGAAGCAAGACAGTCTCTCTGACCTTCTTCCACCCTCCAGTTTCCTACTCCTCTTCCTTCCTCTAAACAGGTCATAGAAACAAGAGTTTTTCTCTCCAAAGCAAGCCGTGAAACCTACAAAGGTCTCTATCTTCCTCCCTTCTGCTCACTGGTCCTGTCCCATACTCAAGAGTGAACCCATGTCCAACAGAGACACAGGAAAGAATCTGAACGAACAGGCCTTGCTAAGTCCTCCTGGTTTGCTACCATTAGGTCATTTATCCCATCACATTTCTTAACAATGCTCCACTTCTTTCACAGAATCATGGAAGTTGACAGTGACCTGTGAGATCCCTGACAGCCACTGGCATCTATTCAGTTTGTATGAAAACCTCCACTTCTCTATCTGCAGAGGAATATCTCATAGATGTACAAGACTTAGCATAAAAACAAACAGTTTTCCCTGGGTTTTAGGGCTTTCATTTCTGAAGTCTCCTGTGTCATGTAAAACTTGGGTTAATAAATTCGTTGCGCTTTTCTTTTGTTAATCTGTCCTGAGTTACAAGGTTGTCAGCCATGACCCTTGCCATGGGTGAGGCAAAGGCATTTACTTTTTCTTCCCTGTGTTACGGCAGCCAGTGGTTCCCAACCTTGCCTCCACATTAGAATCACCTAGTGAGTTTTAAGAGTATGTGTACATGTCAATGTATAAAAGTTTACTGTTACTTCAGTCCTGGTTTCTGGAACAGCATTGATCAGGCACAGAATTCTAGAGGGATTTCTGTGGTCAGGTTGGGTCCAGGCTAATTCTGTTTCTGGTGCTGGCATTGGCCTGTGTTTGAGAGACAGTCCTTGGCTTGTGGTCCTCCCCATTCTTTCTTCTCAGCCCTTGGCATCACATATGTGACTTCAGCCTGAGCCTGTGCTGCATTATCAGACAGCTGGGGACAGCCGTGTTATTACTGCGTGACTGGCAATGTTATTTCACCCAGTGTCATGATGGCTGAGCCAGCAGTAATGCTTCAACCCATGATCACATCACAGATAATGCATTCTGACTACAGCAGAAAAGTAGGGTGCTCAAGGTAGGGCACTTCTCTTCATGAGACACTAGAAGTAAATAATGAAGACGTCTGTTAGCGCCGTGGGAACTGGTCACTGAAAGCGTCTATTTTTGTTTTGCCAATGACTGATAAAATTAAGAATAAGATCTTTAGTGTTTTTTCTTGAAATTCTACCGCCTGCTTTCATTCAGATTGCTCAAAATCAGTAGATCACTACGGATCAGAGGATCAACCAACTGAATCAGGTTCACTTGGTTGGTGTGGCCCATGACAGTTTTAAGTCATGGCAACCAAGATTTACGATTCATTATTAATGGGCAAGTGAGAAAGAGTCCAACAAGAGCCAAGGAAAAGTACCTGGCAGGGGACTCCAGACAATAAAGAAGGTGGACTTTTTACAGCAGTGACTTGTTCATTATTTTCTTCTTTTATTTCCTGGTTTGAAAATGTTTACAGGCAGCCCTTGGGTTATGACCCAGATAGGTTGTGTAGGTTTCGTCTTAGGTTGAATTTGCAGGTTAAGTTGCAACAGATACATTTACCTATTACCTGTAATCCCCATTTGTAAGTGTGAGTCATGTCTATTAGATGTTTGTAATTCAGGGACTTACTGTAATAGCCCTTTTCGTCAGTGTGAATTGTATGTAAGTCAGATGTCTGTAACTCAGGGACAGCCTGTATTGTACACTGATGAGTTGGATTGACTCTGTGAGCAGCTGGCTCTTAGTCAATGCACCTCAAATATTTGTGGAGTGAGTGAAGAAGAAAGTGATTATAGAAGGAGCTCATTGTTAATTGCCCCGACTTCCTTTCTATTTATTTCAGATTGATACAAGGGAACATACGATTACATCATATTGTTTGCCTTTGTTGGATAAAGTCCAAGTTGTAGTTGAACCCTTCACCCAGGAGGAGTGCCACAGGCATTGTGTCCATTAGGTGAGAGTTTACTGAGCCCCCTCCGTCCTCCCACTCCTCTCCCCCTCCCCCTTTCCACGGATTTAATTGTATTTTTCTCTTGCACATGTTTCCAGACTTTCTTGCCCAGTCATTTCTGTAATAAGTGTGGGTCAAGTTCTGCTGCTTGCTGATGTCTCCAGTGGCCTTTTCTTCCTGTCTGCAGGAATGGACATCATTTCCATCTCGTTCCTCCATCCTCCCCACGTTACCCTCTGCCTTATCAATCATAACATTCACATGTGTAAATCCCTTTTATAGCTTTTTCTCTACTGGGAACATTGGGGCTAACTTGCATGCTGCTCATAAATGAACTAAAGTCTACTTTCCTATTTATGAAAAATGTTCTTTATACCTTTCCTTAGCTTTTCGCCTAATCTCTGTTCTTTCTCCATTTTTCCCCAGCTGTTATTTTCTTCTTCATACATAGATCAGGATTAACGAGGAGAGCTAGTGAAAAACTCTATTTTAGAAAAGAATTGAGATAAAGATGCCCTTATTTACTAAGGACATTTTTTTTCTTTCGATTAATTCTAATTTATGCTACCAGTCTTGCCGAGGTAATAAAAGGAAACAACTGAAGCCAACTTTGTTACTGTTAGGGTCCTAGGCCGCTGCTGGCCTTGGTCTCTTTCTCCCAGATGCCTTGTTAAGGGCCTGGCACACAGTAGGCCCTTGAGAAATGTTCATTTATTGACTAGAAAGGAAACTCCAAGACTTAAAAAACTCAATTAGTTTAATAAAAGCATCGAAATGTAAGAAGAGGAAAAGATTGAAATGGAAATGAGGTTTCTAGGTTCTCTGTGGATCTTGCTTCTCCTTTCTGCCTTTTCTCCGTTAGGATTGATAATTGAAAATTGACTGCATTTAATCTCAAATTTATTAACTGATAAGTAATTTATTTTTCCTGGAAAAAAGAAACTCGGGTTGTTAGAGTGTTTAACTACTTATCAAATTGACTTATTCCATTCACTTTAAAACTTCTGACGCCATTTTTATATCTTGCGAGCTTATTCCAGGTTTCCAAATGGTTCAAACAAATTACCCCCCTTAAAACGGTAGGAAAATTTCAATTTATGGAACTCAATTTTCCAGAGATTCGGGCTTTATGAAACACGAATGACTGTTCCAATCCATAGGTTAACATCTGTCTTCTGCTCAAGGTGATGGGGAGACACTTGCATTACTGTCTCAGGCAATTCTCTTCAATGAATTGTCCTTTACGCACCCTTGATGACGTGCCTTGGAGGGGATTTCTGTTTCCTGAACTGACCATTTGGTATAGTCTCCCCTCTTACTCCATCAAATGGGCATGATCCAACCATTCCCCACACTCTCAGTTTCCAAGAACTGTTCAGGTTTCTCCCTGGAGACTAGTTTCCTCTAGATTTCCCTGTTTTCTTTTCTAGGTTAGGCGTTTGTTGATGTACATCCCTGGTGATCAGAATAATTTGTTACCCAGTGAAGGTGTCAGTACCTGTTAGTTTCTTCCTAGCTCTTACAATATTTTCTGAGAACAACTAACTGGCTGATTTCTATGCTTATATAACTTATTTTTAATGCAAGTGCCCTTGATCTTGACCTGTTCTGTAAAAATGATATTTTGTTGTATTTTCTCTCCTTTTTGTGCTGTGTCTTGAGCCTAATAATTTTATAGTTGAGAACTATGTTTTCTAGTTTTTTTTTGCACTGACTCACATTGGCAGATTTTGTTTGGATTGTCCAGTATTTTTAGCATAAAAACTATAATAGCAAAGTGTAATCAATTGGCTATGAGATTGCCACTAGCACTCGTGCATTTGAAGCTGTACAATCAAAGAGTTTACTTCAGGATGAATGTCCTAATGTAGCATTTTAACTCTTATTGCTTAGAAGCCTGGGATTTGTCTATGGTAGTAGTTATTACAAACAGTTGAAAATGATGAAAGGAATGGAGGAAACAATTGGGATAAAGGTGAAACAGTCATAGCAAGGCCACTGTTGCCCTTAAATGAGAAAACTAGTACAGATTTTAACACACATGACATTTCTTCTATCAGCAATCATTGAGCCACCCCATAGCCAGAACTTTTCTAAATGTGCCAGTGTGTTTTGTGCACCCCTATTCTTCCTCCCTTTCCACAACCCAGGAAAAGGGAAGGGAACAATACAAGAGGTCTCTTCATCTCCTGATGATGTGAATCACTTCTTTTCTCTAACTTCACCTCTGACAACATTACAAAAAATTGTATACGACTGAAAACAGATGTCTACAAAGTCTGACAATTAATTTGGCAAACTCATCCTAGAAAAAGTGCTACATACCTCACTGCTGAATATCACCTCAGTCGCCTTTGAAGCTATGCACCAATCAATGCCAGTGCCTAGTCCACCCTTCAAAGCAATTTTGGAATTCTTTTTCGGGAATGGCCATCAAAGCTGTTGTCATATTAAGCTTGATGTCCTGGAAGTTATCAACATGTCTTCCTTCAGCATTTCCTTTATTTGGGGATGAAGAAAAAAGTCCTTGGGGGCCGGATCAGGGGAGTAGGGAGTGTGTTCCAAGACAGTTATTTGTTTACTGGCTAATAACTCTCTCATGAACAGTGCTGTGTGAGCTGGTGCATTGTCGTAATGCCAGAGCCACATCTTTCTCATATCAAGATTTTCAGTTAAGATTTTTCCATTTGTCTATTGATGTTTACTTGGTCTGCTATGCTTCTTACAGTCAGCTGACAATTTTGAAACAAAAATTCATTGAATTTTGGCCATGTTGTGAAAGGAACAAAAGCGACACCATCTTGCAAAGACCAACGCCATCTTAGGAAAATGTTTTTGCAGTTTCGATTCCAAACAAAGGGCTAAGTTTCACTTTCTCAGAAATGAGGCATTCTCCCCTCAGCCTATTCTCAGGCTCTCAACTTATCAATAAGCCTGCAGCCTACCAGGGACGCTAGAGACTAACCCTGCCTGTTCCCAGAAGTCTATAAAAAGTTCCCCCTCCCCTAGAACGGGGCCTTCAGCTCAATCTCGCTGTGCTGAGATACTGGAGGCCCGAGCTGCTTGCTGAAATAAAACTGTCCTCTTGCTCTTGCATCAGAAATTGGCTCCTTGGTAGTCTTTGGGTCTCTGGGAACTCAGAACTGGGCATAGCAGTTGTTGTCAGTTCTGCTTGTTACTGGCCACCCTGACCTCTCTTGATCAGTGAAGCTCTCTCTCCCTTCAGAAAAATGTTTAATCCATTTTCACATTGCCATTTTCTTCATGGTATGATCCCCATAAACTTGGACTGACACATCCCTCATTTTCACTTTCACTCTTGCCAAGTTTAACAAGAAATGTATGAATGTTTGTTTGTTGCTCTAATTCAAGCTCCAGAACATTCTCACCATAGCACACAAACACACAAAACAACAATAATGAACACCACTCAGCAAGACACCCCACACATTGACACAAACACAAGTGCGAGACAATGACGTATCAAGGTTATGAAACCTTACCAGCTTATTTGCACAGTGCTGCCAATATGGGCAAGTTCACAAACTTAATTGGCAGACTGCATATGCAGTGGAAAAAAAAAAAAAGCAATATCCTTTTGCCTGAAATTTCAATAAGGTACTTGGTCCTGGGTACCTGAAGCTCCATTGTAGCCCCTTGGCTGTTCCTAACAAGTCTACCTCCAAGGTGGAAGTCTCCCCATTGCTCCAAATGGCCTGAATCTGATGTCAGACAGCATGGAGGTTGAAAGACCAATGAGTACACTCACACCATCTTGTTCAGACCACTGAGTGTGCCTTCATGGAGGATACCATAGGTGAAAGGTAATGTCACAATCCTACGGATAGCAAATATTAGGGCTGGCTGAATAGCTGTTCACCAACCCCAAATCCTAAGTAGAGACTTTATAGTGTTTCTTTGCTCAGATTTAGCCTGTTCTTCGTTCCCTACCCTGTTAGTGCCACAATCCTTTAATAAGCTTTCAACACATTTCAATACCAATTTAAAAACCTGGTGTCTCCAAGCTAAATGCACACATATAGTTATCTGGAAGTATCCCTTTTTTAAAAAAATAAATAAAAAATAGAGATTCTGTTCTTTCATATTTGGTTGTAGGAATTACTTATTTTTGCAGAAGGCTGGCGACACTCTTGGGGCAGAAAGGGTAAGAAGTAGGAACGGTGCATCTTAGAAGGGTACAGGTGAAACTTACTAAATGCAGAATATAAAGGTCTTAACCCAGTAACTAAGAAAATGCCATGAAGGCTATGTTAATCGGTTTGATGAAAATATTTCAGATTGTATATGAAACCAGCACATTGTACCCCATGATTGCATTAACATACACAGCTATGATATAGTTCAAAAAAAGTAGAAGAAGAAATAGGAAATCTTGAGAGGCCCCTCTGCAGGCCATGCTCTTGAGATTCTGAGGAAGCTCCGGGGGAGCAAACAAGAATATGGTGCTTGGCGGAGGCAGTGAGTTTGAGTATTTTAGATAAGATTCTGCATTTGTGACATTGCATCTCTGTAGGAAGAGACACTCCACAGTGTTTCTTTTAATGAAGATTCCAAAGTGATTTATGACAATTCACAGATACTCATCTGGAATGGTGTTCTTTGCAGATTAATGAAGGTGGCAAAACGTAGCGTGCCCATATCTGTTGAGAATCAAATGTTGGTGAAAAATGTTTGTCATAAATTGTTAATAAGGAAATCACAAAATTTTTCAATCAAACTCTCTTGCCCCCTTATTCAAACAACATTTACAAAAGAAAAATATTAGAAAGAAATACATTTACATATTTCCAGGGCTAATCTAAAGGGCGGGGTCCTATTTCCTTTTGGTACCAATATGTATTCTATTATACATTTGCTACAAGGTGATTAAAATAAAATTATTAAAAATTAAACATCATTGTTTTCCTTTTAACATTGCACCTGGCCTTGAGGTCATAACAATGTAAAACAAAAACTGCCCGAAAGTCCGGAAAATAGAGCGGAGATCAGAGACACAGAGTCGGACGGCCGGAGAGAGCAGGCCTGTCAGGCGCCTCAGCCCCTTCCCACCGCCCTGGTGTGTAGATGACCATGACAGCTGGCTGTGGTTCAGATAACAAACCCAAGAGAGCGAGAGAGGCTTTTATTTAAATTGTCAGCTTTAGCCTTGAGATAGAGTGCAAGTGGTTTTAACAGCCAAATCACATCTTTGCGAACAATGTCACAAAGATAGAAAAGGAGCATTATATTTTTTTATCTTGAAGATGTCCCGAATGAAGTACACTTGGTTCCAATTTCATCTTGATAGTGCATCACAGATCACAGTGACAGCCTTTCTGGAAGAATCACTGATACTGGGTTTAACTTGGTTTTTTCCACTCTGGGTAGAGAAGCTCTTGCATTTTTATTAGCATACACCCAGCACAGACCCGTTACTGTTATTTGCCATTTAAAATGTCTTCTAGGTTTTGATAGATTTCTTAGCTCAGATGCCATTATGTCCTGGCCTCTAGAGAGTGCATATTGGGGCAGGCGAGCGTTAGCAAGGATCCCATCTAACTGAACACACCACGGTATCACCTACCATCTGCCACAGCATATGCTTCTAAGACATGGTTTATAAACTAAGTAGACAGTAAAACTCTGGTTTCCTCGGCCAACGGCATCTTCAGTATTAAATCTCCGCTGTATTTCAAAGCATCGGGAACCACAATAATAATGACCTTCTGCAAGACTCTGGCGATGGGAGAGCTCTTTCATTAAATGGTCTAAGCAAACTGGAAGATGGAACACAGCTGCTCAGCGAGGCATGCTTTACTTCTCCCTCCCTGGCAGCGTTTTGCAGTGGTTCTCAACCTATGGGTTGCGACCTCGGAAAACACATCCTGCATATCAGATATTTACATTACAATTCATAACAGTAGCAAAATTATAGTTATAAAGTAGCAAAGATAATAATTTTATGATTGGTGGTCACCACAACATGAGGAACTTATGAGGATTATTAAAGGGTCGCGGCATTGGGAAGGCTGAGAACCACTGGTTTTGAGCATCTGTGTTAAAGGCCCCACAGAAGGTTGCACTGTCAATAGTCTTGGGTTGATTTTGAAGTTCGTAGGTCCTGTTTGGTTTGGGGGTTTACCTTAACTAGGGGCCAATGGAAAAAGACGAGAAAGTCTGGTGAAGGGCCATAGCTCTCCTAAGGGGGACCCAGAACTTAAATGGGCACAGATAGCAGACAGGAAGATGAGGGGGGACAAGGCCCCAGCACAGTCCTCATGAAGGTCATTACCCTTGGGAGCATGACTCAGCATCTCCTTTATCGTGGTGCCTCAAGGGCTCCAGAGAGACCTGGTAGAGAAGGAGAAAAATAGAGAGGAGGAAGATTAGAAGAAGAATGGAGGAGGCAGGTTTACAGTCCTCCCCAACTAGACTGGGAATTGTTGAGCAGTGAAATAGTGCTCCAGGGCTCTCCTGCTCACAGCTGTAGCCACGTGGTGGGTCAGCAAGACAAAGGGTGAGAAGAGTAGAGACAGGGTGGCACCCTCCCCACCAGAGGGCTGAGACAGAGCAAGACATGTCACTTTCTGTTGACTCAGGAACCTTGTTAGTCTAACGTGGGTTCTTAGCCTTCCTCAAAGAATCCACCTCTCCTTCACAATTTCCACTGATGCCAGTGAAGTTTTGGTAGGTGAACAAGGTTGTAAATAACACTGCCCTGGTTTTAGTTGGGAGAGGACCATACATATATATCTACAGTGGCCAGAAGAATCTTTGGGAGTGCCCCATTTCTGTTGCCCTCATCCTATATTATATATCCATGAAATATAGCCAGACTCTCACATGCACGTTGTACCTTCCACACAGCTGAATACCTCTTTAGTCCAAGGGTGCAGCCATCCTCCCCTGCCTGCACTGGCACTAGGGCCCTCTAACTAAACTCCCTGCTTCTGCTTTTGCCTCCCACCTCAGCCCAGCTCTTCCAGATAAAGCCTTCCGGTGAGGCTTTGAAAACATCAGCTGTTTTCATGTCTCCTGTGCCCTCTCCGTGGCCCTCCTCACTGGGAGCAAAGCCAGGAGCCATTGTAGGGAGTGAGTCCATCACCTCCCGGCCACATTCACTGCTCCCTTCGCTCCGCACCTGGCCACATGCCGGGTGTGCTTCCATCTCTAGACCTTTGCACTTGTAGTTCTGGCAGCTTGGAAAGTTCTTCTCCTAGCTGCTGGCACCCATTAAGTCTTGGCTTAAACATCTTCCCAGCGAGATTTACCCCGATTCTCTTTAGAACTCCACCTCTGCCCCACCTTCCCCAGCATTTCTCTGCTTTATTTTTCTCTCTGTAGCATGTAGCCGTGGTCACCTGAAAAATGTGGAATTTATTTATTTTGCTTATGGTCCATGCCAAGGATATTTAATCTGTTTTGTTCACAATTGTATCTTAAGTACCTAGCATGGTGCTTTATGCTTACTAGGAGATCAAAAAATATTTCTCAGTTGAATTTGCTTTTTTTTCCCCTGAAGTCTTGTGGGCAGTTTTCTTACGTTTTATATATTTCAAAGGTCATGCCTGATTGGAACAAGAAAAATATTTGTAAAATCTTACACACACTATCTGGAAGTTGTTCAGCTGCCTATGTACAAAAAATGCTGTATGCAACAGCCAAATGTCCTGTGGATCGAAATCCACATGAAAGAATCTTCTAGGTCCTTGATGTTCCTTCTCAAGTGAAGTTGTAGGTTGCTGGATGAGGAAAGCAGATGTGTGTTATCATTATCTACGCTAGGGATGGTACAAGGAATATGTTATTTCCCCTTCAACGATTCTTTCTAACAAATCACTTTTGAATACCCTAAATTATTTTAAAATGAAGTTAAAAAATAAAGAAATATAAAAGGCATATTTGATGTCAGATCTCTCCAAGCACATCTACATTCTTCTTTATTCTTCGAAAGGTTTATTTCATGAGACTCTTGGGCATAACTGACAAAAACTTCTTGGATTGCTTTTTGGTGTGTCGTGAGAATAGTGGAGGTGGACAGTAGCGAGGCTTTTCAAGGGTATTGTCCAAGACTTTCTCTGATCTTATTTTTGTCTATCAGTCTTTTTGGCTAAACATCCATTCTTTTTTTCTTTGTGAATTGATACCACTATTGAAAATAACACCCCTGAAGACAGATCAAGGTAATATTCATTTTTTAAAGAGCTATCATGTTATGATTACCTTGCTGTTAAGCGTATTTCTTATTTAGCGTAGTGTGGCAAAATATTGTCTCTTACATAATGCTTGTAATTTAAAAATGAAAAGCACCAGGTATCTTTTCTTCTTTGGTTCTGCTGGCTGTGTGATTTTTTTTTCTTTTTGGCTCTCTCTGTAAACATACATAAAATGAATAACAGTAAATGAATTACAGAGATATAATTCCATTGAGGGTTCTGGAAACGGCTTTTAGCCTCAAGAGCCAAGCTCTTACAGTATGTATCAGATCAGAAATGAAAGACAGAATTAGAGCTTTGTTACTCAAGGTTTGCTTGTTGTTAATTTTATGGAGGACATAAAAGCTAATATAAAGCATCTGCCACATCCTTGACCCCTGTAAGAAGCCTGTATCCATGGCAGCTGGCATCAGGTAGGAGGAGAAGGCTCTGAGTTCTCACAGGTATTTCAAAAAAAAGAAATGTCTCATTCCTTGAATATCTCTTTGATGCTAGATCCATGTCATGGGGAGATTGGGGTAAATTTCAATCTATTAACTCAACACATAAGTATTGAGTCCATACTGTGGGCAGGGCCTAGTCTAGATGCTGGGGTTACAGCAGTGAAAAAAATCAAAGAAAAATCCTTCCTGCCCTTTTGGAGCTTATGCTATAACTGAATAAGTAGAACATAAAATACCTTATATGTGACAACTCATTTCACACAAAAATAGTCTAGGAAAGAGATAGTTTAGGGGACATACGGCGTTCAGGGATGGGCGTGAAAGTTGTTTTTTTAAGAAGAATGGATCAGAAAGACTTCGCTGATAAAACGCTATTTGAGTGGAGAGCTGGAGGAGGCATGGGGACAGTCCTTGTGCAGATCTTAGGGGAAGAGCCTCCTGGCACAGTGGCCAGCCTGTCGCAGGGTGACTGAGTGAGACGGGGAGGGAGGGGACACTAGGTCCCAGAGGATTTGAGAGCTAGACCCTTAGGGCTTCCCAGGGCAGGCCTTGAGATCCCCTGAAGGAATGGGAAGTCAGTGAAGAGTTTGAAGAACTAAGAAATGATTACATCTCAAGAGGACCATTCCGGCTGCTCCATAGAAAATAGAAAATTAGAAGGCAAGAGTTTAAAGAAGAGCAATTGGGAGGCTACTGCAAAAACCAGGCAAGAGAGCAGAGTGACTTGGAGGAAGGTGGCAGGTGGTGGTGTTAAGGTGCATTCTACTTTTGTTTTTATGTTGAAGGGACAAACAGCCAACAGAATGTGCTGACAGACTGCGTGTGGTCTCCTCACAGTCCCATTTCCCGGGGAGAGCCGCAGGTGCACAGAGAGCTTTGAGGTTCCTCCTTCCCGCCTTGGCTCTGATGACGGTGCTCAGCACCACACCATTGATCATATTTAGAGTTTGCAGCTCTCTCTGCTGGGCTTTGCCCTGGGCCTACCTATAGCATTTTCTAGGGCACGAGAACACGATTCTGCGGCCAAGTCCATTTTCTGAAACTCAACTTCTTTGCTGCCACTGCAAGGTGTTCCCGCTAAAGCTCAGCAGTTCTCTGGGATTCAAGAACAGCAAAGTCTCCACCCTTTCACACACCATCACCTCTCTGCATTTGTTATTTCTTCACCATAATCTCCGATGTCTCTTTCCTTCGAACTGAGTTCCAAGTCTTCACTGTTGTGTTTAGTTGCAATAATCATCCTGGCTTGTTTGTTTCCATGCTTCCAGAATGCGAGCTGCCAGCAGCAAAAGTTATCCTTGTCTATCTTTGTTTTCATCATCTCAATTGTCCCTTTCAGAATTCTGTCTGAACTTCTAATTACCTTCCTATTCTTTCTCCTTCCATTGTACTTCCCTCTCCCCACCAGATTTAAGTTGTTTACTATAGTCTTTGGACATATTCTCACTTCCATTCTTTCCATCTTTAGCTCATATCTATACAGTTTTGGATTCTGGCCACCCACATTGAGAAGCAGGAACCAACAAAGCCAATGTAGGATCCGAATTGGGAAGAGGTCCTCCTTTTTTCCATTATTTGGCCTTCTCTGATAGTGCTAGAAAACTGAGCATGGGAAGTAAGGTACATTGTACTCGCAAATGCCACTGGGAGGGGTAACACTTTCTTTACTCTCAAATCTTCATTTTTTTTCCTTAGTGCAAAATAATAATTATGGTATTAGTTATTTACGTAATTCACTAAATATTTCTAGCTCTGTGCCTCCTGATGCACAACAGATGATTGTACGTCCTGGCTCCCTTTTGGTTGAATGAGGCCACGTGCCTAACTCTGACCAATGACTTGAGAGCAAACGTAATTTTATTTCTGAGCCAGTGCCTTCAGTTGCCAGAGCAAGATTCTAGTGCTCGTTTTCGCTGGATGATGACAGTGACTTCTAAGATGGTGGTCTGGGTCACTGAGTAAATCCAAGGAGCAGAGCCCCTCGGTAATCTGTGATGGGCGTACAGCATAAATGAGAAAACCTTGTTTTGTCTGCTGAGATTTGAGGGTTCTTTGCCTCTGTAGCATAACCTAGTCTATCCTGACTGATAGATTCAGGTCATCCCTTTCTGTGATAGTTGCTTGACAACAGGACCTTGGGCAAATAAGGGTTTGGATGTCTGTAAAGTACTAACCTAAATTAGATGCCAGAAAGGTCCAGTCCGAGGGTTCCTAGGGGTCGTGGTCCTAGGAAGGGGAAAGACCCTAAAGACAAAATGAAGACATAGGCAGGGTTTTTCCAGGTCGGTACTGTGTTCTCCTGCGCCTTCTCTGTGGTGACAGCAAAGTGATTCAGTCTCTGTCTGCCTAACCCTGGATGCCTCACAGTTGGGGTCCCATTTGGTCTGGGGGCAACCTGCATTGCCTGTGATGACGAGACGGCATGGCCAGGTCCTTCTCACAACCTCCACAGAGGACAGTTAACGTGACTCATTTTCCCGGGTCTATCGTGGTTATTCAGATGCGTGACCACACACGACGTCTGTGAGGAGCCGCTGCAAGGTCAGGGGAGCTCTGCAAGGCCTGACGCTGTTTCCGTACCACAATGTGTCAAAGGATGATTTCTAGCTTCTTGTAGATCCCATTAGCTAAATTGCAAACTTGCTTCTTGGCCTGCCTTTGCCAGGATCATTGTTTCCTGCTTTGACTGTCAGGAGAAGGATGAGGGCAGAAGTAGGTGCCCTCTGCCTCCGCCGCCTTTGGTGGGAAGCCTGTAAAGGAGCCGGCCATTTAGAAAGTTACTGTTTTAATTGGCTGGAGGGGGCTTGAGAGAACCTCCAGCTTCAGACTTGTGTTTCGGCTCTGTGACAGTGGGAAGTCAACCTCAGAGCGTTTGCAGCTCTCCCCAGCTGTCAGCAACTCTAAGACTTCAACTCCGATTAAAACCCATGACTAAAAAATTATCATAATCCGGTGACAGGCATGACGAGAAAGCCATAATAGCACTGATAACAACGTGCCGGTGAAGAGGCCAATATATTTAGTGCCTTACTACAGCATGGAGCTCTCCTCAGGGTGGCTGCTGATCCAGCCAGTGCCTTGTTTGTGGCTGTGACCCGGTCTGCACAGGGCCTGCCTCAGATACTTACCTATATGCACCCATGGAGGAAGAGGAAGAGGTGTGGCCACCAGGAGGAATGTGCAGGAAGTTCTGTTGTTGGAAGGAAATAACAGTTACAAATCAGGGTGGTTAAGTGATCAGCAGGAATGGAACTCAAGGTTTCACTCTAATAAATCCAATTAATTGTCTGAACCCCACTGAACACTTCCTTCGAAGCCTGTCCCCTCAGGGTCCTCGGAAACACTCTATGTTGTCTCTTTCGTTGTTAGAGCTGTCCTTCTGTCTTCAGTCATCCAGGACACTTCTTTGCCACTCTTCCCTGACTTTGGCCTGTGAGTAATATCACCTAGTCTGGTCTCATTTCCTTGGGGCCTCTGTGAGTGACAGTGGCTATTTGATGAGCTCACTGGAGGTAAGTCATTGATGCTGCTGATGGTGTCAGGTGTTAACCGGCTCATTTATTTGCATCTTCACAGGGACTGGACTTTTCACACAACAAAAGACTGGTGCATGTGGGGGGACATTTGGGAGCACGAGTCTGTTTGGGGGACACTTTAGATCACAGCAGGTAAATAGCATATTTCCTTGTCTATACATGCAGGAGAGTGACACAGCTTTCTATTTGGCATTCTGAGACTCTTGTTTTCTTTAGTTTTTTAGAATCAAATAGCATGCCACCTCTTCCAGACACCTTTCCTTTATTGAAGTGGGCTACACCATTTGCTGGGCTTCTCTCTGGACTAGTATATACAGGTTCCTCACAGTCTGAATATATTTTGAGGAATGCAGAATGCACATAAAACTGTCATTTAAACAGCATATATTGTCATGTGTCATCGTTCTACATGACTGAAAAACAATAGTTCCTCCACTATGGGGCCGGCAAGCTCTTTTGAGAAACATAGTTGCTCTTTTGGAATAAAGATTTTAAATAAGGAGCCTGTCTATTAATAAACTCTGGATACCAACCAAAGACTATGGAAAAGCCCCTGTGGTGTGTTTTTGTCATAGGTGCTCACACATGCACATCTACACCTGGAGAAATCACTGGCAGGAAGTCATTTTATTTTAAAACCAAAGGACTCTGGGCTAAGATATTGGTCCAACATCTTTGGCAGGAAACTTGACAGGTAAGTATCAAAAGTCTTAAAACTATGCATATCCATGGACTCAGCAATTCTATTCTAGATCATCAAATATGAAATTTCCAATTTTGAATCAAAAGTTTAGTCTATTATATCTCAAACAAGAAGCAGTACAAGTAACAGAAGTATGTGTCTACACTATTGACACAGTTTTAGCATCTTAACAGCAGCTTGTGTATGCCAGCAGGGAAGAAGCCTGGAGAACAAGTGGTGATAAAATTGTGAAAGGTATTTTCCACAACTTGTTAAGAACTGAATATTTCTCCTTGCAAGAAGTGGTCCAAAGCCTAGAAGAAGAGGCAGACAGTTTGTGTAAGGCCTGGTGAATACAGTGGATGGCAGGGAGTTTCCTAGCCCAACTTTTGTAGTTGAAGCAGCAATGTTTGTATGACATATGGTTAAGTGTTGTCTCTCAAGAGGATTGGCCTGTCTCTATTGACCAATCTGGGCTGCTTAACCACAAGCATCCTCATCACGCCATCCAACTAGTTGCAGTAGACATCCACTGTAATTGATTGAGTAGGTTTCATGAAGCCATAGAGGATAATACCAATGCTAGCCCACAAAACATATACCATCAGCTTTTTTTGATGAATATTCAGTTTTCAGCTGTGTTTCAACCTTTCATCTTTATCCAACCATTATTCCTAGTGCTTGCGATTGTCAAAACAAATCCATTTTTCATCACATTTAACAATACAGTTTAGAAATGGTTTGCCTTTATGTCGTGAGAGCAAAGATAAGCAAGCTTCAAGACAATTTCTCTTCTGATGGTTGTTTAATTCATGTGGAACCCATCTATCCAGATTCTTACCCTTGCTGATTCATTTCAAATGGCCTGATATTATTTTATTTGTTTATTTATTTATTGCCTGATATTAGTGGAATAACAATGTCAACCTTGCTGCCAATTGATGTCTTGATTGAAATGGATTCACTTCCACTATAGCTTTCAGCTCTTCATCATCCACTTTCCTCTCAGGTCGCCCTAAAGATGATATGGCTCATCTTCAAGATTAAAACCACCAGAATAGAACATCTCAAGCCATCCATGTACTGTGCATTCATTAGCCACATCCTCCCCAAACACTTTGTTGGTGTTTCAAGCTGTCTGAACCGCATTGGTGCTGAGACCAAGCTCGTATTCAAAAATATCATGAATTTTTGACTTATCCATGGTATCACAAAAACTGCTGTAAGAAAATTGGAAACATAATCATAGGCTAAAAAGTTCATTTGAAAGAATGAGAATGTATATTCATAATATAAATAAAATAAGAAGTGTCAAAAACCACATTTCTAAGGAGTCAGACATTTCATACTTAATAACCTACATACATCTAAGAATTTATCCTCAAGTATTGATCAGAGATGCTTACAGAGGGTTATGTAAAGGACAGGTAATAATGTTCATCAGAGCACTTTTAATAACAAAATATCAGGAATAATTCAAGTGATATCAATGGAGAATTAGTAAGTGGCTATAGTATTTAGAAACCAACCATTAAAAGCAGCCATTAACTCTTAGAAGGGATCAAGGAATACAGCATTGTCTCAGGTTACAAAATCAACACTCATGAATCTGTAGCCTTTATATATACCAACAATAGCCAAGCTGAAAAAACAGTCAAGGACTCCATTCCATTCACAGTAGTGCCAAAGATGAAATATTTGGGAGTTTACCTAACAAAGGACATGAAAGATCTCTATAAAGAGAACTATGAAACTCTATGAAAAGAAATAGCTGAAGATGTTAACAAATGGAAGAACATACCATGCTCATGGCTGGGAAGAATCAATATTGTTAAAATGTCCATACTACCCGAAGCAATATATAATTTTAATGCAATCCCTATTAAAGCTTCGTTGTCATACTTTAAAGATCTTGAAAAAATAATACTTCATTCGATATGGAATCAGAAAAAACCTCGAATAGCCAAGAATAAAGACAAAGCAGGAGGAATCATGCTACCAGACCTCAGACTATACCATAACTTGATAGTGGTCAAAACAGCATGGTACTGGCACAAAAACAGAGAGGTAGATGTTTGGAACAGAATAGAGAATCAAGAGCTGAATCCAACTACTTACCATTATTTGATCTTTGACAAGCCAGTTAAAAACATTCAGTGGGGAAAAGATTCCCTATTTAACAAATGGTGCTGGGTGAACTGGCTGGCGACCTGTAGAAGACTGAAACTGGACCCACACCTTTCACCATTAACTAAGATAGACTCTCGCTGGATTAAAGATTTAAACTTAAGACATGAAACTATAAAAACACTAGAAGAAAGTGCAAGGAAAACTCTTGAAGGAATTGGCTTGGATGAATATTTTATGAGGAGGACTCCCAGGGCAACTGAAGCAGCATCAAAAATACACTACTGGGACCTGATCAGACTAAAAAGCTTCTGCACAGCCAAGAACACAGTAAGTAAAGCAAGCAGACAGCCCTCAGAATGGGAGAAGATATTTGCAGGTTATGTCTCTGACAAAGGTTTAATAACCAGAATCCACAGAGAACTCAAATGTATTAGCAAGAAAAGAACAAGTGATCCCCTCTCAGGGTGGGCAAGGGACCTGAAGAGAACTTCTCTGGAGAAGACAGGCGCATGGCTTATAAATACATGAAAAAATGCTCATCATCCTTAATCATCAGAGAAATGCAAATCAAAAC
>CAUYON010167124.1:0-18477 GCA_963573935.1 Arctocebus calabarensis
GGATGGAAAATAGGAAGAAATAAGAAAATGCCATGAAGGCTATCTGTAACAGTATGATCAAAACATTTCTGAATGTATATGAATCGTGCCCTATGATTGCACCAATGTACAGAATTATGATTCAATAAAATTATAAAAAAAAAAAAAAGAAGTGTTCATCAAAGGCAAAAGATGGCGAACATGCACACTTGGTGGAGGCAGCAGTGAGCAGGGGTTTGTTCCAGGGAGGAGGTGGCCAGCAAGAAGCTTGTCACAGTCAGTGGGAGTGGCAGGGGACAATCTGGAGCCCTCTGGTACTCTGTGAGGCGTCTGCACTGGAACCATCCATCTGTGCCAAGAAGATATACCCTGCGGCTTGCCTACTTTGAGCTGCTTTATGCTTTCAAAATACTTGGCACTGCAGGTCTCACAATGATGCATAGCATTTGCCAGCCGAGTCTATAGTATAACAGAGAATACGCGTCAACAGGCGCCGACCACTCGTCGGTTATCACCCCACCATCATGTGTGGAAACTGCAGGGAGATGCACCTGCCAATTTATTTTTAATTATTTCTTTTTTTATTAAATCATAACTGTACAGATTAGCTCCTGCATTTATGGGGTACAATGTGCTGATTTTATATACAATTTGGAACAGTTCTGAGACAATCCTATGTTTTCAAGGTTTACTGGAAATCAGGGCCTGTCTCAAAAATCACATGCAGATGGTTCCCAGAGTTGACCTTTCTAATGCAGGCTCACCTTGTGTTATAAAATAGATACTCACTCAAAAACTTGACCACCGGTGTATACATCTATGGATTCAAAAACTTCTCCATGTGGTTAATTAATAAAATAAGAATGCCAGAATGAGGGAATATGGAGATTAAATGAGATTATGCTTTAAAATGTAAAACTTTGGACCTATGATTGAAGAGGAAAGAAACATGTTATGACCTTGATCCCATCCCCTGTGTGACAGCAAAACTGCTAAGGAAAGCCATTCCTCAGACTCCCCAGACGTTGGGGTGCCCTGAGGTCGCCTTTGTTCTTTGTGTCTCATTTCCTGAGATTTCTGAACACTGAGGACCAGGCCTTTGGATCTCTGTGGTTCCTGGCATGCAGAAAACACGAGAAGTATTAACTAAGCCTGCTCCAACCAGCCTCGTTTAAACATCATCCAAAGCCAGACAAAGATGATGGACAGCAAAGTTTCCGCAAACGGACGCACGGCCTGGTGATCCAAGGTCAAGTTCACCGGCTCTATCTTACCCATGAATTCTATTTAAAATGCAGAGTGCATTCCGTATACTACTCCAGTAGTCACCCCAGAAAACTGGATAGAGAATAGGAGACAATTTTGGAAACTGCCTGTATTCGTAGCTTCTGAAAATCAACAATAATCAGGTTCATGTCCCTGAGGAAAAAAATGTGCCTTGTATGGTCAAGAGGAAATATAGTGAAACATTTTTGAAAGATTATTCCCACGTTGTGTCTACCGGTGGAGCATTTCTGGTATTTCAGCTACTTCACTCCCCACTGCCTATTAAATGCGCCTCCACCCCCACTCCAGTGGCTGATAATGGCCTTAATTATAGTACATTTAGGCTCCAAAAATGAGGGAGAGAGAAGAAAAAAGCACTGCTCAGTTCCAGCTTACTGGTCAAAGCCAATTTAACGTGATTTATTTTGACTAAGAAATAGCTGTCCCACATAGCGAGTGAAGATCAAATAACTTTGTTTGTCGGGGAAAGGACACAGAGTTCCAGAATCCCATCTGGAACAGGAAGCTGACGAGGCTCCTTGGGGGACTGTCAGCCACTCTCAGACGTGGCTGAGCTCCGCAGAGCAGGGACGGCTGCCAGCCAGGGGCCAGACAGAGCCCTGCTCACCTGGACACAGGCTCCCTAACAGATCAACAAAATCTGAAAAAAAAAGGCTCAGGGCTGTGGTGCAGAGCAAATATTAGAACCCCCTTGCCTAAGACTTGTGCATTCTTTTGTGTGTGTTGTGTATGAGGCTTCCATGTTGACTTTCACTTGAAGGTAGATGTGAACTAATGAAGAGAAAAAAAGAAAAAGGAAGATGGAAATTCCTCAGCTCTATCTTGATGATGAGAAGCTCGTGGTCCGTGGTCGATTGCTAGAAAGAACACGGAAGCCTGGGACCACCTTCCAGCCCCTGCAGTCACATGACATTTCTGGTTATCTCTGCACACGACTGCCAGTAAATGAGGAGGAAAACTGTGACAACCAAATAAATCTGACAACACCCTGCCTGCCAAGGGTCACAAACATCTTGCTCAACGATATGGACCCACACCTAAAATTTGAACCTTCGGCTACATCAGGACAGGGATTGGCAGGGCCCCAGCCTCAGGGGTTGCGTGGTTATTGTCGTTGCTGAGTCCTGCGTGCTCTGGCTTCATCGGGAGCCGGAATGACAGGACAGGAGCAGCTCCTGAGCGTAACTGTCTCATGACATTGTGAAGAAATGGAGCTGATGTTTGTCAGAACACAAGCCCTGACATTGTCTGGTGACAACATGCAGTCTCAAGCTATATACACTTTAAAATTTTTCATTGTTTATAACATTGCTGCTAAAGATTTAAAAATATACAGCCAAGTCTTTTTCTTTTTTTCTTTTCAACTCATCCTTCCTTCTCTGCCTCTTTGTTCAGATGTAGGCTGGAATTTAATGGACACTGAAGCTGAGGGTTCAGGTGGCCTCCAAGACTCGAGGAAGTCAACCCATTTCTTACCCCTGGGTTTTAACTCAGCTCACGTCAGGGCAGGCACCTAGGGAGCCCCATGCTCTTGGCAATCTTCCCTACACCATAATATCCTTACCCCATCCCCAACAGGAGCCATGGCTTCCTGGACCCCCTACTGCAATCCACCTAGATCATTCCGTAAGTGGATCAGTGGCCTGTCCCTGACTAAGAGACCTCTGGGTGCAGCCCACCCAGCCGTGCATCCACCTCCTTTGCTTGAGCTGTGATGCCAGCCACCCCCCACCACCCTGGCTGTCATCTCCACGTGACTTGGCACATCCCCAAATCTCCCACCCTTCTCACCCAACTCTCCCATGAGCTTCATGGGATGTGAACTGCTGAGTCATTAGTGTCCTTAAAGCCTTCTCTCAAGTTCAATTTCATGATTAACTGAAACCTGCCTTTGCCCCAAGTTCTCTGCCTCTCTCACCAGCCTCTCCAACAGTTTCCCCTTCTCCTCTCCCTTACCCCCCTGTACACTGGGGTGGGGGCACATATCCTCTTTGCTCCTCAATGCCTATAGGCAGCTAACTGCATCTTCTTGCTTTTCTCTCTTACAAGTCCAGGTTCTACAGAAAGAAGTCAGTGAGTGGCGTAGTCATTGGCTTCCCCGCCATGGAGGCTGCCCCCAGGTTGCAGTTGCATGCAACATGGACAGTCTCTTCCTGGCATTTGCTGGAGATTTGAGAACCTGACACATTGGCTCACTCTCTCCATGCTATTCTTATTTTTATTCTTCACAAATTTAGTATCAGGTGATTCATTTGCAGTCCTGGATTTTCAGCTCCTTGGCCCTCCTCCCAGTCCTCTGAAGCCCCATTCCCCACCACCTCGCTTATGCTCGATCCCTAGAAGTCCCATTGCCAGTGGTTGGCCCCACCGCCCAGTCAACACCACACAGTCCTCATTTCTCAGACGATGACCTCCAAACATCACTTCTCTCTTTCTCTTGGAGTGGGTGGCCAGATTACACATAGAACTTAGGCTTGAATTTTAGATAAACAATTTCAGATTTTTTTTTTTTAGAATAAGCATGTCCATGAAACACTTGGGACACATTTATACTAAAGTATTATACATTTTTATTCTAAAGTTAAAATAGACCTGAGCACCTTGTGTGCTTTGGTAAATCTGGCAATCCAGCCTTGACCCAGTCCACTATACTAGGACTGTGGTCCCCAGACCTCCCCGGACCACAGACTGGGACTGGTCTGTAGTCTGTTAGGAGCCAGGCTGCACAGCCAGAGGTCAGCGGTGGGCAAGTGAGCAAAGCTTGACCTGTATTCATAGCTGCTCCCCATCGCTCCCTCACTGCCTGAGCTTCGCCTCCTGTAAGATGAGTGGGCCTGTTAGATTCTCACGGGAGTGGGACCCCCATGTCAACTGTGCATGCAAGGGAGGTATGATGTGGCTCCTTATGAGAATATAATTCCTGATGATCTCGGTTGGAGATGAATCACCCTGAAACCATACCTCCCACCCTGGCTCATGGAAGATAATTTTTCCATTGTCTTCTGCAAAACTGGTCCCTGTTGCCAAAAGATTGGGGACCACTGCCCTAGGGTCTTCAAGTCTTCTATTTGGCTGAAGTCTAAGACTTAAAGCCTGACCACTCCTGGGGCCAACGTGCCTATATTCTCCCCCCAGGACTCAGAGCCCACACAGCTTCCTCCTTGCTCAGGACTTCCACACGTGCCTGTCAGAGCCCCTGAAACATTTAAATCCAATTCCTTGCCCATTTTGTCCCTGCACTCTGATGGTTTAACATGGCCTGGTCAAAACATGCAATTATGCTGACTGGCCTTTCTTTTAAAATTTATGACCATGAATCTTAAGAAGATCCTTATTACTGTTCAATAATCCTTTATTTCCTTTACAAAATGTGTTCACATTCCCAGAAAAGCTAATTCAAATCCTCTGAATTTTCTTAAGCCTTTTAATACCAACTTCCTTTCTTACTATCAGTTGATATTTCTGTTTCCTTTTTCATGGAGAAAACAGAAAAAATGAGAGCACCTTTCTGAGGCGTCTCAAATGTATGACATATAAAACAGAATTTTAAAATTCTCCCCCACACAATCCCCTCATGTCAGGAAGCAGTACCATAATCTCCCCCAACTTCCCAGACCAGAAATCTAGATTCATCTTTGTCTTCCTTTCTCTAGTTTGCTACGTCCATTTCATAGCAAATTTTATCATTTGATCCCTTGAAATGTATCCAATTCTGAGATGGCCTTCTAGGATGCTAGAACCCTCACTGAAACTTTACTCTCCCTCCTCTGAATGAGTGCACAGACCTGATGACAGGGGTTTCTGCTCTTGCTCTGGAAGGACTTGTGTCCACCATAGAAATTTTTTTTTTTTACTTTGGATTATTATGGAGGAATATAAGATTTTGTTACATAGCTTGAAATTTCAAGTTGTAGTTGTGTTCTTCATTTAGGAATTGTGCAATATACCCAGACAATGTGGAAAATTATCTCCAAAGATATCCCTGCCATATAGAGGCTTAACATGCCCACGTCCAAGTCACCCACCTCTGTATCATATCTATTGTTTTAGATTCTAGAGTTACACACAGTGTTCCCAAGTGAGCTCTTAGCAACTCTTATCGGGGAAAAAATTGGGCCCCCTTTTATCCACTAACTGAAAATATTATATTTCTGCTTCTAAAATGTCATCTTCTATATGTATACCATGGACTATTATGCAGCCATAAAAAAGATGAAGACTTTACCTCTTTTATGTTTACATGGATGGAGCTGGAATATATTCTTCTTAGTAAAGTATCTCAAGAGCGGAAGAAAAAGTATCCAATATACTCAGTACTATTATGAAACCGATATGTAATCACCCATATTTTCATATGAATGATAAAACACAACTAAAGCCCAGAAGGAAGGAGGGGAGAGGAGGGTGAGGGGAGGGGAGGAGGGTGGCTGGGTGGAGGGAGGGTAACCGGTGGGAAATCACCTATTGTGCATATTGCAAGGGTTCATGTCAAATTTATTAAGAGTAGAGTATAAATGTCTTAACACAATAATTAAGTAAGTAAGGTGAAGGCTATGTTAACCAGTTTGATGTACACATTCCAAATTGTATCTCCCCCAACTTCCCAGACCAGAAATCTAGATTCATCTTTGTCTTTGTCAAAATTAGCACATTGTCTCCCATAAAAGCAGTAATGTTTACAGTTATGATTTATTAAAAAAATAAATAAAATTACATTGGAAAAGAAAAAAATAAAACAAGGCAATTGTTTTTACTCCCAAGGGTTTTCTGTGAACATAGTCTCATCAACTGTTATGCGGAGAAAGAAGGACACCATAACTTGGGGAATTGACATTCTCAGTATTTCTCCATTTAAAAAATACCAACAACGAAACCGTAAAGTTAGGGAAAACTAAATTTTGTCTTGAGTCCTTGAGGCCAACCAACTCTGTTACATAACCCTGCCTTTACAAGTCCTTAGATTAAGTCGTTAAGAATGTGAGCCTAAGTCACTTTACTGATTTTAGCAGGTATTATTCTAAACTTATACTTAGTTCAAGGATCAGCAATGGACGATGGGCCCACTGCCAGTTCTCTACAGCCCACAAACCAGGGCTGGCTCTGGGATCATGCTACGTGATATGTGAGGACATAGGAAACATCCCACATTGTATCTCTTGATCTATGAAGCTTAAGATATTCACTATTTAGACTTCTAAGAAAAAGTTTGGTGAACCTTAGACCCTAAGCTCCCCTGAGGTTATTTCTGGAGTTCAATTTTCCATAGTCCAAGAGGAATAGAAAAATGAAGTAAGCTCTTTGAATTTTGTCTCTGATTTGTTTCTGAGGAAAGATTATAATCAGTTGCTGATTTCCCCAACACCTCATCTCCACTTGAGGCTCTGCCCCCAGCTCTGTGTCTCCCTCAGGACGTCAAGTACCCCAGCCCATGGTCTCCTAGAAGGACAGGTGTTGACAAGCATATGACAAATGTCAAGTGAAAAGACATTTACTGCATTATGGCATCTGGTGTGTGGAAATTCTGGCATGACACTGGGAAGTGAAGGTGCGGTGGCCCTGTTTTGAAATACCTTTCAACTTCTGAGGCAGAGAGAATTAGGAAAGTTTCCTTGTGTTCTCCACATGTGTTCCCTCGAGGACTTCCAAGAATGTGGGGGTGTCAAACTGGAGAGGGCCGTGTCAGGGACGGAGTCGGTGGTCCTCAGCCTGACACTACATCAGAGACAGAAGGCACAGCAGCAGAGGGGGGCGGGCTCAGCACAGCATTTGGAAGGTCATGGCTGAGGGTGGTCTGCCTGGGACCTTCCTCCAGAGCTGCTAGCTGGTAATTCTCCAGGGTTGCTGGGTCTTCTCTCTAGGCCTGACTAATACCAGGACCCTTTCACATTTATTTTTTCACTACCAAAGATGTCCAATGATCACATGCTCCCTGCCTTTGTGAATACTCTGCTGATGCCGAAACTCTATTTATTTTGGTTATGGGTGAGCTACAGGCTTGGATACATGGTCCTTTGGAGTTCACACCAAACTGCTAAACAGTATCTGATGCCAAGAGTTCTGAAGACAAACATCTTTGACTAACTTGAGTGAAGACTCATGGGGACGCCCCCTCGGAATCCTAGCTGTTATGGTGATGGAAAATGCGAGAAATTGAGAGAGAATCATAAAATGGTGTAATGAGAGAGGCTTATTTTATTTCCTTGTAAGTTATGCACTTTTTCTCAGAATGCACCATTTTGAAATAGGCATTTTATTTTCAAAGTTGTATGGGTCGAGTATTATGAATTCCACACAATTTTCCAAGAAATTCTAAGACAAACCAGCCACAACACGGATTCTCAACAGGTACTAGAAATATCTTCGACCTCGCAAACCTGTTTAGCATCAGTAATTAGTGATGTGCGAATGGGTAAGGACCCATCTGTGCGCTGTTCAGAACTTGTAAAGAAAGACTCACCGTCTTCTCCAGAACATCCTGACAAGTTATTGTGAGGAAGTTTGGGATGAGGAGCTGATTCTGCATAAGTGAGAGAAAGGAAAGGAATTTCCCTAGAGCTGTTTTGCAAGGGGGACTAAGGAGCTGGGAGAGGCGATGGGGAAGCAGCAGCCGCGTGGCGGGGAGAGCTCACTGTGCTGGCCCTCCCACAGGCCATTTTTACCAACGTCTGCTGACCTCATGAGCTCAATGGCCTTACCTGGGTTTCTTATGCAAAGTGGGGAAGAGACTGACATGGAGGGAAGCAGAAGGAGTGGACAGAAGCTGGAGAAGGGAGAAGGAATTTTGAGAGTCCGGATCCCCCAGCTTTGGCATAAACTGTGGAGAGGGTCAGGACCGTGAACGGCACAGGCAGGAGCCGTGAGGGCTACCCACGTCTCCTCTGCTACACCGTTACACTTAGGAGCAAATACACAGAACAACAGATGTAGCTAAATTTAACATGACTTTCGGATTTTAAATCACTGGATGTGAGTCGAGTTGTAGCTGCGTGTGTTTGTGTAGCTACAAAACGAGTCACAAGCACATCTCACACTCACCTGGGTCATGTCATTATCGTCCCACATCTGTGATGGCAGCGTCTCTGGAAGATGCAGCATTGCGAGTGGGGGTAGGGAGCAGGAAGAAAGCCAGAACCGTGTCCGTGATGTGAGAAGGAAGCCCGTGTCCTGGCTCCATGGGCCCAGAATCGTAACACTCAGCACAACCTTTCCTTCCTCATAGCGCAGTAACATTTGTCAAAAGCCTAAACAGACCAGAAGCTCTGATGAGAACCAGGAACATTGAACAGGGCTTCAAAGGGAACATAATTTTAGACCCCACCGTTTGTGCAGGAAGCACAGGTGAGTGGAATGTCTAAGATAATTTAAAGGACTGTGAGGATGAAAAACTTCATAGGAACGTTTCAGAGGCCGATACTTCTTGGACATTGTATAAAAACAGCTATTTTGAAATTTCTGGAATGATTATGTGACACTGAATCTCTCTAGTGAATGTAAAAAGAACAAGCTTTCCTTCTGTGCTGGTGCCAGGTTCCTAATGCGCTCCAGTATTAAACAAAGAGCATCTCATTTTGCAAAGTTTATTCCAAACTAATGCACTGTTGAAAAATGTGCGAAGTTTCCAAGCACACTTGGGATCACAGCAATGTGTGTACATGGAAGCTAGTCCCAGCACGGCTGGCAATGCAGAGTGGGTGGGGGTGGCCTTTGCTCACCTGACCCAGATCCCAGACCCATCAATGTATGGTCCTAAGGGTAGTAAGAATGACAACCACTTGTGCTCCATGGTTTAATAGTATCTGTCAACCCTAATGGAATGTAGAAAAACCAGCCAACATTTTATCATAAGCAAGGAGGAAATGGCAAATACAATACAATCTGTGTCATAAGCCAACGCAGGTTGGATTTGTAGTCTCAGACATGGAACATTTGACTCTTCAAAGTCCTGGGCTGACCTGCCAGCCTCTGAGCATCTTGCATCAGGCTTCACAGGAGTCCAGGAAGCTACTCAGCTAAAGCTAAAACACGACAGAAGCTTCCTTTTTCCTTCGTGGGTATTAAAAACAGCTAGGTGCTGAAACTCTGTGTACAAAGAGTCATTCTGCACATGGGGAGTCAAATAAGCCTTTAAATCACGCTCCAAGTTGGAACGGGAGCCTCGTTTGTCTGTGCGGCTCCTTAGACCAAGGCTGGGAGGAAATGTCTCTGTCTGTGTAGTGAGATTGCCCGAAGAATGTCCCCCCAGACTGGGCTTGCTCCCTTCCAAACTGTGTCTCTCTTTTACCAAGGAGTGGAGCTCAGAGAGTGTAAGAAACTCTCAGCAGCTTCTCTAGTTACCTGGCACGGGGTGATGGGTGAGCTGCTTCTCTCAGCCTCTATTTCCTTATCTTAAAATGAGAACAAGAACAGCACCCACCACCTATGACTTCCCTGAGGGTTAAATAAAGCCATGCTTGGGAAGCACTTGGCATAGAACCTTTTATACACAGGCAGTCCCTACATTATGAATGAGATAGTTTCTGTAGCTTTGTTTTTAAGTAGCATTTGCAGGTAAGTTAGAGCTGGTTCGTTTATCTATTCCATGTAATAGCCTCCATTCGTAAGTGTGAGGCATACACCAGTTGGATGTTTGTAACTCAGGGTCTTACTGTATAGCCTCCATTTATAAGTGCAAGTTGTGCATATTTTCAGTAAGTGGTTGGCTTATCTTTATTATTTATTGTTATTGTTATCAATATATCTCTGCCATCGTCACTTCTCCCTTTTAGTCTGATTTAATTCAGTGCATATTTATTAAAAGCCAGCTTTCTATCAGTAGCAGGATTAACTTTTATTTCTTTAGCATATGTGACACCTGTCTATTTAATTTCTTCTCTGAGTACTCACAATTAATCCACAGAGTCCTATAAACCTTCAGAATAGGCAGGATATGAAGTTCATTGACACATTATCTTAACATTCATTTCAGCTTTATTCTTACCAACATTCATCTTTGGAGATTTGAAATCCAAAATGTATTGTCAGTGCTTAAAAAAATATGAAGTGCCTAAGACTGGGAGCAATTGAGCATTAAAAGGTTTTCTCATTCAGGAATTTTCCATTAAAGTGCTATAGCATTAAAGACACATTATAATTAAGGAGCCCAGGTGTGTCTGTGGATTGATAACAGCCACAGAGTATTAATTTGTGTTTATTTCTATATATGTATTATTGCCCTGATACATTCCAAGAGGGAAGGTCCTTGACCGCCATACCAACTTGCTCAAGCCCTACCAGCAGCACGTCCGTACCGAGCCAACTGGAAGGGTCCCTTCCTTCCACACGAATTGTCTCCGTTGAGTGCTGGGTGGAGTCCTCAGAGAGTCCTACCCAGATCCCAGCACTGAGCACTGGGAAACTCTGGAATGGCTCAGCCCGTGGCTCACTGATGGAAGAGTGTCAGGAGGAAAATATTGGACATGTACACCATGGAATACTATGCAGCCTTAAAGAAAGATGGAGACTTGACCTCTTTCATATTTACATGGATGGAGCTGGAATACATTCTTCTTAGCAAAGTATCTCAAGAATGGAAGAAAAAGTATCCAGTGTATTCAGCCCTACTATGAAGCTAATTTAAAGGTTTCATATGAAGGCTATAACCCAACTATAGCACAAGAATATGAGGGAAGGGGCAGGAGAGGTGAGGGGAAGGGGAGGGTGGGTGGAGAGAGGGTAAATGGTAGGATCACACCTATGGTGCCTCTTAGAAGGGTACAGGCGAAACCTACTAAATGCAGAACACAAATGTTTTCACATAATAAATGAGAAAATCCCATGAAGGTTACATCGAACAGTTGGATGAAAATATTTCTGATTGTATATGAAGCCCGCACACTGTACCCCATGATTGTACTAATGTACACAGCTATGATTTAAAAAAAAAAAAAACAAGAAAATTACTGGATAAGTACAAACAGAGGAATAGTCTGCAAAACATCTGAGTAGTTGTACGAGGAAGTACGAATAAAGTATGGAGTTTACTTAATAATAACGTATCATTGTCAGCTCACGAATGGAATCCTGGCACACGTACCACTCCAACTAAGCTGTTCGTAATAGTTCGAAACTAAGTGTGGGGTGGGAGAGAATTTTCCATTCTTCCTTCATAGTTTTTCTTTACATCTAAAAATATTCTGAAATTAAAAGTTTAGTTTTAAAAAAGCTTTATGATTAAAAGCCAACAACAAATCAGCTAGTGAAATTCGAGCACACTTTCATGGACGTTTCTGACCCAATGCGTGCACTGTTGCTTTAATACCAGGATTCCCACGGGTGATGCCGGGAGGTGTGTGAGCTTGTGTCTGCAGAGCGGTCTCTCTCTGAAACTCACTGTGCTCTGTGTGAACTGTAATAACAATAATAATCATAACTACTTCACAGGTTATCTGTGACGATTGAACTCGGGGCGCAAACCTCTATATAGAGTTTCAACACATAGTAGGCACTCGGTTATCATAAACTCCCTTCTCATCCTTTAATCTTCTTTCCAATATGAAATTAGCCATGCTCTGTGTTTTTTTATTCTCTGATCATAAGGACTTGATCAACCATTATAAATTGTTTTGGCCAATGCAAGCATTAGTTACCCCACACAAGATAAATTCTCAAATGTTGAATACACGTTGATATTTAATCATCTGTGAATTGTCTGTAAACAAGGCTAAAAATTCTAAAAAGGAAATCAAAAAGACTGAACAGAATCTGGTTTAGATGTGGATATTTTCCTTGTTTCAGAGAAAAAAACCTCAGTAGAACTTGAAGTAATTGTAGGTTATTTCTTAGCCACTACTCTGTAGAAAAAAGAGAGGAGTGAAACCACCTGCAGGAAAAGTAGGTGGAGGACGGGGAGAAACTGATAATCCTTAGGCCTCCCTGGAGGGTCAGGGATGATTCGAATGGATGTTTACTTATTTACTTAAGCAAGTGGCTTTAAGAACCCACTAAATGGGGCCTGCAGCTCAGCGAGTTCCTGCTGGCCCCATACGCCAAAGGTGGCTGGTTCAAACCCGGCCCTGGCTGAACTGCAAAACAACTAAAAACTAGCCGGGCGTTGTGGTGGGCCCTGTGGTCCCAGCTACTTGGGAGGCTGAGGCAAGAGAATCGCCTAAGCTCAGGAGTTGGAGGTTGCTGTGAGCTGTGACGCCACAGCACTCTACCGAGGAGCGAGAAAGTGAGACTCTGTCTCTTAAAAAAAAAAAAAAAGAAAGAAAAGAATGCACTAAATGCGAAGTTCCATGGTTGACATTGGAGATAGAAGCAAAGGATAATCTCAGCTGTTAAGCCGCGGGCAGCCTGGTCTGGAAGATTCCGCATGATAGGACTTGATTGATTCTCAACCAGGGCCAGGGCTCGGGGACGTGCCCGCGAGCTCTTAGCACAGATGGGTTTTCAATGCCATCCGGAGAAATAAGAGTCTATATGGGAAGAAGCTGGCTGAACCCCAGAGCCCAGGCCCCCACAAGCCACAAATTTCCCCCACACAGCTGCTGACAGGAAAAAAGCGAAAGGAAAAGCTGCAAACAAGACGCAAGAACCAGGCAGCGTCCAGGGCCTCCGCTCAGAACTCTCAGCTCGGGGCTTCTGAGATGGGATGTTGGTCTGCGTTCCCACAGGAGACAGAACTCTGTGATTGAAAAGTGGAGCCAAACAGAGAAGGGGCTGATGGGAAGAGAGTGTGGAGACGCTTGATAAGATTCAGGCACTACGTGCTGAGAAATTTAGTCAGGTAGCTGCTGAAAGAGTACAAACCAAGCCACGCGTGTCATGGGTGGGTTGGTGGCCAGCACAAAATGAAGCCACGGTCTTGGATCACTCCCATCCTTCTGGCTCAGGCCACTGAGAACAAGTGGAATTATTAACATAGGAAATGAAACAGGTGTGGATGAGAACATGCTCATGAAAGCTGGAAACAGGAAAACGCCAAGCTGGAAAAACTTACAGAATGTTGTGCAGCACCTGTGGCTCAAAGGAGTAGGGCGCCGGCCCCTTATGCAAGAGGTGGTGGGTTCAAACCTAGCACTGGCCCCAAACTGCAAAATATCGATCACTCTCAACAAGAAGGAGGTAGTGACGGACACATCCCCACTAAGATTAGGGGGGAAAACCTAGCCTGAGAGGTGCTGGTAGTGAAAAGCTTACTTATTGTGGATTTTTTTTTCTTGAATGAAAGGAAATAAAATGAATTTCAATAAAATACTGAAATTAAGAATTAACTCAAGGTAGATGAAGAAAGCATTAAGAAAAGGTTGAGAAACAGAGGACTCTGGGGCCACCAGGATAGAGGTGACACTTCAAGCCATGGGCAGGAATCAGTTTGCTGGAAGAAAGTACATTAGGTTAATGGAAAAACAATTACTCTGTATCATTGGCCTGCTGCTTTGCCATGCATTTGAAAAGCCCGATTGATTTCCTGAGAATTCGCTTCAAACCAAAGGCAGAAACTAGGCGGGGGAGGGGATGCAATGTCTGGATGATTGCTCTTCAGGCTGCTCACCCCTCTCCCTGCGTCTGCCCTGCAGCGATCGCTGATGATGGACGCAGTGAAACAGCAGGGCAGACAGTTCCTCCAAAGGTCTCTGCCACGCAACGTAGTTGGAATTGTGTTTCTTAGGAAAAATCAGCATTTGCTACCAGCAGAAACAACACTCCACCCAATCTGATTTCAGTGAACACAAAATTAAGAATGTATCAATGACATAGAATACATGCTGTGTTAACCCAACTGTTAGGTAACTTTATAAAGATATTATGGGAAAAAGTACTTATTTCTCTATCACACATCCGTCTGCCAATCTATTTGTATCCATTAGGATTAGTTTTGACTGAGTGACCAAAACCCCAAAGTAACAACGACTTAGATTTCAGTGTGTGTCCTTTAGCTTTAAAAAGAGCCTAGAGGTGAGTGTTGTGGGGTGTGCCCTGTGTTTGTCAGGACCCCAGCCCCAGCCATGCTCAAACTTCTGCCATTCCAGCCCTCTCACCCTCATTTCAGCCAGAAGGAAGGAGGTTTCTGCCTGAACCTGGGCAGGAGACTTCTTTCCACCTGTCAGAATCTAGACGCGTGGTGAGGTCCAGCTTCATGTAGTTTGTCCTCTGACTGGCTGTGCAACCAGGTAAAAAGTAAGGGTCTTATTACCAGGAAAGATGAAGGTAATGCACACCGGGGCATGGGGAGTCTCCACACACCATGCCATTGAAGGGTCAGCTCTGAGAAAGCGTTCTCACTCACACATGCACACGAGTGCACACTATGTGTGCATGTTCCGTCCAAATGTTACATATTGAGCCGTTGTGAGTCTTATGTTTTTAAGCAATAAGGAAACATCAGTGAACAAAACAGAAACAAAAAACACAACACGAAAACCCTTGTCCTCATAGAGCTTAGACTGTGCTGAGAGATGGCTCTGTTTCCACCCTCAGGATTAGCCTGACATTAAATCAGAACTGGGACAATGAGGACATCAGCCACATCCTTCTGTGGCGACCTAAGGAGGGAGGCTGCACTGTGCCTTGGCCTGACCATCCCAGGGCCAGTGAGAAATCTTTCCCTCTGACATGGAGCATCACAGGCAGAAGAATAATGCTATTCCAAACCCTAGCCCAGCACGAACACCTTCGAATCCGGTACCTGCTGACGTTTTAGCCATTAAACAAAGAGGTAGCGGGGTTAAGAATGCCCCTGTGCCCTCCTCCACTGTGTAGAAGGTGGGTAGCGTTGTGGAGCTCCTTGGTCTTGTGTTATTGGTGTGGCGAAGATCCCTTCAGGGGATTCATGTATCTGGGGTCATTATTTTGTTCTGCTTTTTGGCTCACAGTGGCAGGGATATGATGTAATTTTATACTCATCTGGAAAGAAGAGGGTGGGATCAAGCTTTAGATAAACACCAGGAGCCCGTTTGTCCCTCTTGTGTGTATTGCTGATTGCAAGTCCATGAACGATCCACTGTTTTGTCTACAAATTCACAGGCAGTCACGTGGTGCAGCAGAAACTTTGCTTTACTTCCTTGGCAGTGGATTTGCAAACCAACTGTGCACATTGTTTTAACTACAATTTTGTCATCTGTAAGAAAAAGTAATAATATTGCCTATCTCACAATGAAAGTGAATAAAGTAACATATATACACATTCTTTCCAATCTATAAAATATTAGTAAGTGTCAGGAATATATATTGTTGGTAAAATGTAAACTCCTTGAGAAAGATTATTAAATAGACTATGACATTTTGTAACTAGTGTGCACTATGATTTATATTTTAGGAAAGATAATTATTCAAAATTATTTTTTCATTTCTAATAGGTGTTTTGATGAGCTTAGTTGACCTTCTCCCACTTCTTGGCAGTTGCTGATGAAATGCAGTATGCCTGGTGAGGAGAACGCATGCCGTGCCTCACTGCGGAAATACGGCAAACAGGAAACCCAGCACCAGATAGGATGCTGGGAAGACAATTAAACTCTGTCCAAGGCGACAGTCCAACCTTCCACCATGCAAAAGTAGCAATCTTTGTAATAAGTGGTGCTTCAAGTTGCCATGAATCCTTTTATTTTCACCATGGGAAGGGCTGCAGTTGTATTTTCACAAGCGAAATTTCCTATTTCTCCAGAATGAAGGCTATTTTTTAAATTAGGTTTTCCAATGTCATCAGTGAAAATCTAGTAGCTACGATGGCTAAGCAACAGGTTCTGTTGAGATGTCTGTTGTACTTTTATGGATACGGTTGTCCCTTTCCACAACAAGAAGGGTGAAATGGGGAGAAGGGGAAACAAAGGATGTGGATGGCGGCAGGGACAAAATCCAGAAGGAAACTGATGAATGAGAGAGAAAGAAAGTCAAACAATTCAAAGTTGTTCAACCCCTCAAGAGACCATGATTCTGACCTGCTTTTATAAGGGACAGTGTTGCCCAATGCTGGCTGCTGGCTTTTATCTTTACTTTTGAAGAATGACACTATTTCCTTATAAGATAAGTCAAAAGTTCTGTTGACCCTAACATTTTGTATTGACTGTTCCTTCAAGAAACATTAAGAACTGCAACAGGCAAGATGACTTTAGGAAAGGTTTCAGCGGTTATGTCATCTCCAAGAGATCAGATATCTAGAAACCTTATGACTAACCCCTGGAAGATGGAGGTGTTGTCTTCCAAAAGAAAAGAATCTAGAAAAATCTTCCCTGGAAATGTGTTGGATTAGGCCTATGTGGTTTACCAAATGTCCTTGATTCCCAAATCCCAGGAAAGGTGTCCCAGGAGACAAATGAGACCCTGAGAGAGAGGGGTCAGGCACTGGGACCCCTGCAGGTGCCAGTGAGCATCTGAGCAACATGGAACCACGGTCCCACAGACCCAGGGATGGCCCCTATGTGGGTGCTGATCTGTCCCTGATGGCACCCCAGCACCCTGGAGGACACCCTGGTGGCTCCAGGACCAATGTGCTTCCTGGTGGTGAGTGGTACCCCCAAGGAGGGGCTGATGAAACAGCACTCGGGTCTTCTCGTAATTGTATTCACCCCTCAGGGTTTCAGAACTGCCCTCTGTAGACGTGGAGAAAAGCTCACGTTGGTGAGTCTGGCCCCAGAGCTGAGACTTCTGCACTATGTAATCCGATTTCCACCTTCCATGGGGATTATTCTGCCTTTTCCTTGGATTATAATGTTCTGAAGTCTAAGAAGTTCATAGCACAGGATTCATCATTATGAAGGAAGAGGCTGCTGCCTGGAAATAAATCCGTTTAAGAGGAATTATCCTTCTATTGATGTGCCAGAAAGTGGCAGTGAGAAGGAGGTGGGTGTAGAGGAGATTGCAGAGAGTCGAGCACTAACTCGGGCCCTCTAGACTTAATACTTTTTAGATGCTTTCAATGCTAATTATGAAGGGAAACGCAAGTTTATTCTTTTTAGATGCTTACAATGCTAATTATGAAGGGAAACGCAAGTTTATCCTGGCATTTGGTCCGTTGGATCCAAGTCTCGGAGCTCCACAACTCTGCAGCACACCCCCTTCGCCCCTCTGTGCTCAGCATTTGGGGTGTCGGCCAAATCCCACCAATGTCAGTGTGATCACGGAGTCACCATTCCCTGTCAGGTTCTCCCTGTTCAAGTTACCACACACCACGAGGCAAGACATTCTCTCTGAAGGTGTGATAATCAATCAAATCAAGTGGTATTCAAATAGAGTTTAAGATTTAATTTAATTCATTAAATGAATTCAGACCTTGAAATTCAAATTCATGGATATGTTCAAATCCCTGTATTTCCATTTAGTGCTATGATGAATAATTTTAAAACTAGAATTTGAACTTGGGTGACCTACAGTTCAGCGAAAGGGGCATATTTAAATGTGGAGAAGGATAGCAGAAAATGAGGTGGCCTTACAGGGTACCCAGAGTGTTAAGATTTCTCGGTGTAACCCTGTTGTTTTTTCAAGGTAGATGTGCCCAGAGGCCCGCTAATTGCTGATGCTTCTCCAGCTATTGGGTGTCAAGACAGGAGAGGAGGCAGAAGCCGAGGAAGCTTGCTTCCAATGCTCGGAGGACAAGGAACATTCTTTCTTTGTTTGCTGTCTTAATGAACTGTGACCAGTATTGGCCCAAAGTATTGACTTTTCTGTTTCCAGTTTTCATCAAGCACCCATTGGAAAATAATTGCTTCAGGCACCTGCCGCAGAGGAGGCCCACGTGACTCACAGCCTTTGGGTATTTTTTTCTTTCTTGTGCCTCATAATAAGAGGACTTACAGTTCCCTCTGCCTTTTCCAACCTTCCCGTTTACTCACATCTTTGCAAGCTATAGATTAGTATTATGAGTCAATGCTACAAGTGAATTTGCCGCTATTAGTTCCAAGATCGTTTTTTTTTCTTAGAATGATTTTATTTTATTATTTTTTCTTTTTAACTTAATTTTTATTAAATCATAACCGTATACATTTATGGGGTGCAATGTGATCATTTAATATACAATGTGGAATGCTTAAATCAAACTGATTAACTGTCACCTCATCTATTTTTGTGGTAAGACATTTATAATATACTCTTCTCTCTTTGTGGGCCCCCCCCCCCCCCCCCCCCACCCCCCACACAACAAAACCAACAAACCCAAAACCCAAAAAAAAAAAAAAAACACAAAATTTAATTTGTGTGGGAGAAAAAAAAACAAAAACAAAAAAAAAAGAAAGAAAATAA
>CAUYON010167127.1:0-59429 GCA_963573935.1 Arctocebus calabarensis
GCAACCTTAAAGAAAATAATAGCCATGAAGGATATCTGTAACAGTATGATCAAAATATTTCTGAATGTATATGAATCGTGCCCTGTGATTGCACCAATGTACATAATTATGATTCAATAAAATTATTAAAAAAAAAAAAAAAGAAAAAAAGAAAATAATAGAAACAACATAAATTCCCAATAACAGAAATTAGTTAAATAAATTATGGTCCATTGCTATGTAATAAATTGTGCTCTCACCCCCAAATTAATATAGAGTCCTAAACTCCAATGTAACTTCATTTGGACACAAGCTTTTAGGAGGTAATTATGGTTAAATGGGCTCATAAGGATATACTACTAATGGATATAATTAGTACCCTGAAAAAGCTGGAAAAGATCTCCCTCTCTCTTTCTCTGTCATTTGAGAATACAGCAAGAAGCCAACTGTCTGCAAGCCAGGAGGAGAGCCCTGACCACAAACTGAATCTGCCAACACCTTAATCTCTGATTTTCCCACCTCCAGAACTGTGAGAAAATAAATTTTTGTTGTTTCAACCACACAGTCTTTCGATCTAAAATACTTGTTACAGCAAGCCCAAGCAGATGAATTACAACTATCTATGTTAACCCATCTAAACTCTAAATGCCATAAAGAATAGGGACCTAGAAAAAATTTAAGAGAAAAAAAAAACATAGACCTTGGGTACAACTGCATCTTTTGTATTTTTTAAGCATGTGAAGCATTTTTTTTCCTGCAACTAGGAGCAAAATGTGAAGCATTTTTAAAAAGAGAGAGAGAGTGTGTGTGTGTGTGTGTATGTATATATATATTCTTCCATATAAATAAATAAACCCACATCTTTTAATCAAAAGTCGCCAGCTACTCAGGAGGCTGAGATGGGAGGATCATCCAAGGCTAGTAATTCAACACCAGCCTGGATAACATAGCCAGATCCTCATCTCCACTAAAATTAAAAAAAAAAAAAAAAGCTGGGCTCGACGCCTGTAGCTCAATGGGCTAAGGCGCCAGCCACATACACCTGAGCTGGCGGGTTCAAATCCAGCCCGGGCCCGCCAAACAACAATGACGGCTGCATCCAAAAAATGGCTGGGCGTTGTGGCAGGTGCCTGTAGTCCCAGCTACTTGGGAGGCGGAGGCAGGAGACTCGCTTGAGCCCAGGAATTGGAGGTTGCTGTGAACTGTGATGCCACGGCACTCTACCCAGGGGGACAGCTTGAGGCTCTGTCTCAAAAAAAAAAAAGCTGGGCACAGTGGTACATGCCTATATATAGTCACAGCAACTTGGGAGACTAAGGCAGGAAGATCCCTTGAAGCCCAGGAGTTCAAGACTGCAGTGAGCTATGAGCATACTCCTGCACTCCTGCCTGAGTGAAAGAGCAAGAACCCATCTCAAAAAATAATAACAGCCGGGCAAGGTGGCTTACTCCTATAGTCCTAGAGCTCTGGTAGGCCGAGGCGGGTGGATTGCCTGAGCTCACAGGTTCTAGACTAGCTGAGCTAGAGCAAGGTCTCCTCTCTAAAAACAGCCAGCCATTGTGGCGGGCAACTATAGTTCCCTGCTACTTGGGAGGCTGAGGCAAGAGAATGACTTGACTTGAGCCCGAGAGTTTGAGGTTGCTTTTTGAGCTATGACCCCACGCCACTCTACCAAGGGCAACAGCTTGAGAGAAATATTTTCTGTCTCAAAAAATAATAATAATAAATAAACAAAAGATGAAGTCATTATTGCTGATTGAAAAGATTTGGGTGATCTGTTTTAATGTATTTCCAAATACTTGTAAAACTAAATATGTACTACCTCTGCAGTCAGGAAAAAAAACTGCTCAAAACCTCTCAAAAAGAATACTTTAGTTCAATTTTTTAAAATAACAAGTCCCCTAATACTATGTGTACCTTCTTTTTTTTTTTGAGACAGAGTCTCACTATGTGGCCCTCAGTAGAGTGATGTGGCGTCACAGCTCACAGCAACCTCAAACTCTTGGCCTTAAGTGATTCTCTTGCTTCAGCCTCCCAGTAGCTGGGACTATAGGCACCTGCCACAACACCCAGCTATTTGTTTTTGTTGTTGCAGTTGTCATTATTGCTCTAGCTGGCCCAGGCCAAGCTTAAACCCACCAGCCTCAGTGTAAGTGGCTGGCACCTTACCCACTGAGCTACGGGCACCACCTACATGTACCTTCTTAAACCCAGATATATTGTGGTTTGATGATAACAATCAGGGTTAACAGACTGAAATTCCAACAGAAACTAGCTGTCAAATACCCTCAATTATAGCATAACACCCAACCGCAAATTCAAATATCTAACTAGCAGACAGTGAAATACAAAAGCTACAATTTATTTGATCTTGGATATTAGATTATACTGCCTAACATTCTCAAGAGTAGATTCATCCTCCACCAATTACTATTTCACCACATATAAAAGTTAATCAGTAGGTAATATTAATAAAAAAATCTCAGCTACCTAGTTAGACTATTAATATGAGTTAAAAAAGAAGTCATTTAAGGCTGGGTGCGGTGGCTCATGTCTATAATCCTAGCACTCTGGGAGGCAGAGGCGGGTGGACCACCTGAGCTTACAGGTTCAAGATCAACCTAAGCCAGAGGAAGACCTCGTCTTTAAAAATAACCAGGCATGGGAGCGGTGCCTGTGGCTCAGTGGGTAGGACACTAGCCCCATGTACTGAGGGTGGTGGGTTCGAATCCAACCCCGGCCAAACTGCAACAAAAAAATAGCGAGGCATCGTGGCAAGTGTCTATAGTCCCAGCCACTTGGGAGGCTGAAGCAAGAGAATCACCTAAGCCCAGGAGTTGGAGGTTGCTGTGAGCTATGATGGCACAGCACTCTACCGAGGGTGATAAAGTGAGACTCTGTCTCAAACAAACAAACAAAAAAAACAGGCATTGTAGCAGGAGCCTACAGTCACAGCTAATAAGGAGGCTGGGGCAAGACAAATGCTTCAGCCCAAGAGTTTGAGGTTGCTATGAGCTGTGACACCAAAGTACTCTACTGAGGGCGACAAAGTAAGACTCTGTCTTTTAAAAAAAAAAAGTCGTTTGTTCAAAAATAGAACTGAGGCTCAGTGCCCGTACCTCAGTGGTTAGGATGCCTGCCACATACACCTGTTTGGGTTCAAACCCGAGGCAGATAATTTTGAACCTTACTTGGGCCTGCTAAACAACGACAACTGCAACACCACCACCACCAAAAAAAAAAAACCAGCCAGGCTTTGTAGCTGGCACATGTAGTCCCAGCTACTTGGGAGTCTGAGGCAAGAGAATTGCTTAAGCCTAAGAGTTTGAGGTTAATGTGAGCTGTGACACCACAACACTCTACTGAGGGTGACATAATGAGACTCTGTCTCAAGAAAAAAAAAAAAAAAAGAAAACAAAACAAAGATAGAACTATGAACTAAAATACAGTAATGTCTTTCGGAAAGAGGTTACAGAAAGGAACTAAATAAATTCACAAGAACAAGTACAGTTTAACAATTTCACTGGTGGGTATACAGCTATACAGTGGAGTTTACAACACCTAGCAGAGATAATCAGAATCATCACTGACTCACTTAAGCAAGGTAAGCTGATACAAATATCTTCTAAGACCCATAAAATGCCCACATTACATCACTGATGTTGGCACATTTACCTGAATATTAACAATAGTTCCAAATTTGCTGAAGTGTTCATTGAGCTTGGTAATGTTGTTCAATTCCTGAGGGATTTTCTTGACTTCTAATTTGGTGTTTGTATACTGATTCTTTCGCAAGAACCCTGGTTTATTCTGATTGTTATTCCCTTGCCTGAAAGGAGCATTAATAGATCTTGATTAATTTTTTTACCTCATGCCTAGCAAAGAGATACATCAGCAAAGAATGTATGTTTCTCAGAGAGAGCTTCTCTCTCCCCACTAGAATTCTCTCCCTCTACCAGGAGCTTTAGTGTTTTCTGTATTCTTTTCTGTAAATAAATTCTGTCTTACCACTAGGGGGTGGGGGGGAATAATGTAGTGAAGAATAATAAAATACATGTAAGAAAAAAAAAAAAACTTCCACATAGGAATTTGGAGAGGATGTAAACATTTAGTCCATAATATCCTCCATTGTGAGAGTCTACCTTTCTGGAAGCTTCATATCTAATTCAGATTGAGGAACCTCTTTGGGAAAAGGATCTTGAATTTCCTATTTCTATCGCCCACTTAATCCCTTCAATTGCCTTCCCTTTTCTTAACTTTTAAATAGCTGCAATTACCTGGCATACAATACTACCTGATTTTCTTTCTTTCTTTCTTTCTTTTTTTTTTTTTGGAGTGGGCCACATTTTAGCTAAGCAATTGCAAACAACAGTTTGATTATACTTTTACATTCTTTTGACACAAGCAAATGCTTCTTTTCCAAAGCAGGCTCTGACACCATCTGAATATTGTAATACTTTTCTCCCTTAGCAATTTTGCCTGGATCTCACCCACTGAAGAAACCAACTATAAATATTTGGCATTCCTTAAACCTCTGTAATCCACAGAGTTTGACCTTCTGAGATTCTGCATCTCAGCTTTAAGCCTCAAGATAAGTGGAAAGGGAAGGCAGGAGCATGCTTCAGGCTCTAAAACTCTGTTTCTTCATAAACAGTGGTCTCCATCTCCTGGTTGTGGGGGAAATTATGGATGTTGTCTCAGTTTAAGTTGCTAAAAAATAAAGAATTTTAAAATTGTGAAAAAAAAAAGAAAGAAAATTGTAATATAAGGGACATTCCTTAAACTAATAGAGGCCATCTACAGCAAACCCACAGCCAATATCTATTTAAACTTCTCTACAGGTATATACCCAGAAGACCAAAAATCACATTATAGCAAAGACATCTGTACCAGAATGTTTATTGCAGCCCAATTCATAATTGCTAAGTCATGGAAGAAACCGAAGTGCCCATCGATCCACGAATGGATTAATAAATTGTGGTACATGTATACCATGGAATATTACACAGCCTTAAAGAAAGATGGAGACTATACCTCTTTCATGTTTACATGGATGGAGCTGGAACATATTCTTCTTAGCAAAGTATCTCAAGAATGGAAGAAAAATATCCAATGTACTCAGCCCTACTATGAAGCTAATTTATAGCTTTCATATGAAGGCTATAATCCAACTATAGTTCAAGAATATGGGGAAAGGGGCAAGGGAGGGGAAGGGTGAGCTTAGGGTGGAGGGGAGGGTAATTGGTGGGGCCACACCTATGGTGCATCTTAGAAGGGTACAGGTGAACCTTACTAAATGCAGAATACAAATGCCTTCATATAATAACTGAGAACATGCCAGGAAGACTATGTTAATCAGTTTGGTGAAAATAGTTTAGATTGTATATGAAACCGGCACATTGTACCCCTTGATTGCACTATTGTACACAACTATGATTTAATAATAAAGGCAATTTAAAAAAAAGAATGGATAGACGATTATTCCACGCAGTAAATCCTGTGATACTGCCATGTTTAGTGTTTCTACAAACTTGCATGAGTCTGAAATCCTGCAAACATAGACAATGTTATTTTCTTTTAAAAATTTGAGTTTTCTGTTAAAGTTTAATTACCCTAAGATTAAAATCAAGCACGCTAAGGTGTTTGCAAAGTCACGTGAAGTTTTTTGTGCATTTTCCTAAGAGGAAAATTAGGAGAGAAGTAGCAATGTGAGCATTGAGGGGAGGACAGCACCAAAAGACATGAAAAATTGTAGAATGAGATTATCCATTGTGAGAATTGGCCTACAGGCCACTATGTCGGCAGGTTCTGTCAGAACAGACTACGATAAAACAGAGAAGTGAGATCCTGGACTAAGTCTTATTATCCTGTGAGGGATTAAAGGCTTATTTTCTCACCCATCACTAGGTTCATTACTAAGTGCTTTGGAACAAAAGAGAGATTAATAAGAGAAAAGCACAAAAATGTATTTAATGTAAGTTTGGCATGATGCAGCAGCCTTCCTAAGGAAATGAAGACCCAGAGAAACAGGGAAAGCAGGAGTCTTACACTAACTTTGATGAAGAAGTGAATCATTGAGAAGCATGATTAGACAAAATGAATGATTCTGATCTCATGGAAATAAACTGGGATGAACTTTGCAAGGTCTATTGGCTTAGGGTCTGCTCTCGGTCCCTATGTCTTTAGAGATAAAGACACACCTTTCCTCTCAAAGAAAGGTACAGAGAGAGGACCTCTCAAACATGAGTCTTCTGAACTGTTTCAGAAGGTGGGAAGAACATTCTGTTATGGCCTGTTTCAGGGGGAGAAGAATGGGAGAAGACCAGAGAGATCGGCCTTTTTCTGCTATCTTCTCGAAGGCCAAGGAGCCGTATTTTGAGGTAGTGTGCTCTGAATCCAATCACACCCACCCCTACCTTGAGTATAAACTTAATCAATCCCAGCTTCAAGGTACAAATGGCTGTGGGGATGAAAATAATTCCATGGAAAAACACACAATCTGGGCTAGCAGGAAATAAAGTGCCGAGTATCAGTGATGTGTATCCTGAAGGAACTTTGTCCCTCATTTTTTGATGAATTGCAGACACAGTATTCATTAAAATTAACCTGAAAACCAAAGATCTGATGCCATGAGATGTCAAACATGGTACTGCTTTTCTAATAATTATATGTTCCTATGGAGGAGGAAAGGAATAGAAAAGAAAGGAAAATATTACATGAGAAGATCTAAGATTAATTTGATGGAGTCACGGCTGAAAATTACTACAAGTCCATGGAATTGAAATAATATTATAGCAAATAGCCAGTGCACCTCTTAAGTATGACTTTCTCCAATCTCTGGCAGAAGGAAGTGACTCTGGTCTGCAGCTGAGCACTAGGAGGTAGAATACTTCCAACTTCTAACAAACTCTTAAGTCTGTTTACCGTGTGTGTGTTGTGTGTGGGTGAGTGTGCGCGGGCGAGAAAAAGAGAGCGAGGGATAGAGCACACGTGTTATTAATAGTCATTGAATTTTGGTGAAACAGCTTTGTGGAACTGCAGAGGGCTCTTTCTTCTGTCTCTTTGAGACCATTAATTCTCATACAGAAAATGTCATAAAATTCGTTTAAAATATATAACATCTGAATTGTTTCTAGAAACAAAGCCAAAATCCCCAAGGCAAAATGTCCTCCCAAATTTCAGGGGATTATAACTATTTTATTTCTTTAGATGAATTTATTCTCTCTATTCACGTTACAGGGTGTCATTTCCCTCTGTAGTCTTAAGGGGGGTGATGAAATTCCTGACAGTGAGGCATAGAGAGAATTTGCTCTTAATTGGAAGACTATATGAGCCCGTAGCAGATACTTAGCTGCTATATGGATTATATATCTTTCTTTCCTTTATCTCTTTTAAGAATCCTATATAGAATAAAAAGAATTGCAGAACTTGTAACTTTATATATATATATATGTATATCTGTTTCAGTGATCTGAAACTAGAAATGCATTAGATTTTAGAAACAAAGGTCTAAATTAATGAAAAGTCCTGGAAATGGAAGTTTGGTTACCATCACTGCAAGGGGGCCAGCTGTCATAATTCCGGCTCAGTTGGGTCTTCAACTTGGGGGGTCCTATTCATTATCATTGGAATGCCACATAATAAGTGATTCTCTGAGGATACCATCTAATAAAAATACCACCCAGCCGTGTTCTGTTATTTCTGCCTCTTCCTTCCTTACTAATACGGGTCTCTAATTACTAACAGCAACTGAATTAAAGAATGGGAATCCTTCCCTTTCAGCAGCTGGTTGCATCTAATTTTACCTGTTTACAATCACAACCGAAATAATGGACAGACAGTATATTTTTAAGAAATATTATATTATGTTTTTATATTCTAGGCTGAATACATGAAGTCCCCATTAACAATACATAATATTATAGCTTGTCCAATAAATTTCACATAAATTATGCGCTCATTCAGAAAATTCAATGTTTGCCTCAATTGTACATTTCAGTTAAGCTTATTTTGCCTTCACCTGGCGAGGTATAATTCTAGAGCTAGCTTTTTCTTAGATAATATTTTACAATATCTAGCTTCTTTTTATTGGCAAATCCCTTGTCATTATTATTTCACACCCAAAGTCCCCATCCTACTATAAAACACAGTAAGTAGTTGTGTATGTAAGAAGGATTTGGTCGTGGAATTTGTATTCTTAAATTCCTTTCTTTTGAGACGTATGACATCTGAGCTCCTAAGGCTCTAAAGAGTTTGATACTGTGACAAATTATTTGTGTGTGTACATGAGTGTGTGTGTTTGGTGACGGAAGGGTTTGTGTGGGTACAAAATCCCAGAGGTCCTTGAGCAGGTGGAGGAGAGGACAAGGTAGAGGCAGCAACCCTTCCAGGCTTGTGTTTTATTACACGTTACGTGGCAGGAATCTAGCACTTGTGTTTATTAAATTCCAAGCATGATTCCCACACAGGGAAAAATATATAAAAAGATGCAGTGTATCCAGTCCAGATATGTGGAGCTCTGCTCACAAGACGTGCTTCGCATCAGCAAGGAGGTCGTCAGGAGCCACACCGCAGAGTTAAATGCTTGCAGATTTTCATTTCAGCCGCGCTGTTGGCAGACAGCTACCACCCCATCCTTTTCTTCATAAAGGTGACTCTGAAGTTCAAGCACCTGAGAAATTCTCAGGGGTTGAGCTGGAACAGCCGTAGCCCAGAACACCGCCAGCAATCCTGGGCACAGAACTCCAACCTGAGGAATGTGAACCCTGAGAGACCCAACTCTGCCCCTTGTCCACATCTGTGCCGCACTGTCGCACACGACAGAGAAAGGGGATATAACAACCCACAAATCACGGGAGACTTGTGCTATTTCGGATCGGTGGCCGCTCTTCCTTAAGGAGCTCGTGCATCTCATAGAAATTCTAATGCGATTTCTTGTTAGTCATCTTGCCTCCACACTCTCTTGAATGGCAGTTTGAAACATTCTCCACTCGACTCACATCTGCTATTCTGTTTTTTCTCGGCAGATGTCCTACCTCACAGAGTGTTAAAATAGAAACATGAAAGCAAACTACACCAGACCTACAGTCTCCTCCAGGCTCCCCTTTGCTGCTCCCCTCTGTCACAGAGTAGTAAGTGTCCCTTCTTCAAGTTACTTCTTGTCTGGATTTACTCACCACAGGCCCTGCCCAGCAAACCTCGGTGGCCTCTCCTGGATACTAGGACAGGGTCTTTTCTTGCTCTTCTGCTCCATTTTCTAGCTTATACCCAGGATGAACATGGAGTCCTGTGATGCCTTGTGCTAAAACTGCCAGTATGGGCTGAATTGTGTACCCCACTCCCCAAATTTATGTAATGAAGCCCTGACCCCAATTACCTTAGAATAAGACCGCCTTTGGAAACAGGGTCTTTAAAGAGATAATTACATTTAAATGAGGTCATGGAGCTGGTGGATTCTATTCTACCACCACTGGTGTCCTTAGCACAGGGTATTAAGACACACGCATGTACATAAGGAAGACCAGGTGAAGACATGAGAAGACGGCCGTCTACAAGCCAGGGGGCTAGTGCTGCCCACACACTCTTCTTAGACTTCCAGCCCCCGGGGTCGTGAGGAAATAAACTGTGTGTTAAGCCCCTCGGTTTGTGGTCCTTTGTGATGGCAGCCCTAGCAAGCTCATACATCTTCCGATGACCTTCTGTCACCTCCAGGATAAAACCCACAAGCTCTGATGTGGCTTCCAAGCTCCAGGATGAGTGGACTGACCCCTGCCTCTCCTGCCTCATCCGTGGCCACCGTGTCTCTCCACTCCAGCCACACTGGCCTTTGTACTGTACTGTTCCATAAACGTACCATTACCTTCCTCATTCTGGAGCCTTTGGATACATTGTCTTTCTGCTTGAAGTTCTCCTACCTGCCTATGCCACTTGTTTCCCTGGCCAGCACTGTCATTACTCAAGTTAGCTTACTTAGAGAAGCCATACTTGTTCCCTAAACACGCCCTATCCACAGTTTTGTTACCGGATGAAGAGGTTCTGGCTGCCTGTCACTGCCGGCAAATATGCAGAGATGGGGATGGGTCCAGCGAGCTTGATTTGTCAGAAGGCCAGTGATTCTGGAGAACAGTGAGGGCAGCTTCTCCAAGACTGTTCTGTTGTTCCATTTCCAAAACCACAGTTTTATCCATAAAAGCAAGAGTCATACTAACCCTTCTTAAATATCGGTAATTAACATGACCTATAACAAAAAATAATTGGTATAACCCATGACCCAAAACAACAAACTAAAAACTTTCTGATTGAAAAGTTAATCTCATAAATCAGTTGTCCTAAATTACGCAAGACATATACTTTTAGGTTAAAGTCGGATTTACAAAACAACAAGGGTGGAAGACATGAGGTGAAGGTCATGTAGGACCAGCCGGACCAGCTGTGTTGTCTCAGCCCTAGCCTGACTGACGCCATCTTATTGTCACTACACGTGCTCTCAGTTGTCTATTTGGTGCTTTATATGTGTTTGGATGACACATCAACATGAACAGACTAACAGCATCCAGGATCATGAACGTTCTGACAGAAAAATGGACAACTACGCACTTCTTTAGACATGATGGTAGTAAGATATCTAGTTATTATCAAAGTCCCATCAGGTAGGTATTTGTTGCTTTAGTTGAAATAATGATTGCCCTGTAGAAAACAATATTGTTATTATTATAATTCAATTTAGTTTAGCAGAAACAAAGGTTATATTTTTATTTTCTTGGCAAAATTTATCATCTGTTCAGAATTTTTAGACTAGACCTATATCAGGTCTAGGTTATTTTTGACAGTAGACAAAAACAATTCTATCAGGAGATTTTCTATTTTCACCCAAAATTTCTAATCTTTAAAAAAAGCCAAAGAGTGAACCCCACCATGAGATGTCTCCCAATGCACAAGTCATCATTAAGAAAATCGGATTTACTGCTTCTCTTTTTCATCTCGGGTTTATACCAGAGGGTGCAAGGCCTCTTTAAAGAAGGGCCATGAGGTTTAGAGCTCTTTTCTTGTGCTGTCTTGTGGGAGATGCCAATCTGATGTAAGTCACTAGCAGGCAAGTGTCAGGGGGCAGCACAGGGAGAAATCCCTTTTTTCAGGATAGCCGACAGTTGCTAGGAGAGGTGCCTTGTAGTATGTGTACCTAGCTCTCGTGGTCACGAGGATGAGTGTGACACTGATACCTTGCCAAGAGAAGCCTTCCAGGGTGCTTGTGTGCTAAGTACAAGGGTGCCATCTATTTGTGACTGATATTTTTAATGGGGTTGACTATTCTTGAGTGAGCTGGGGACAAAAGGAGTAATGTAGCCAGTCATCATTTGCACATTTATTTACATGTCAGGGCTTTTGTTCAGACTGTGACTGAAGCCTATTTGTAGAGTCAGTCCTAACGAAGCAGATCTCATTGAGATTCACTTCAGGACATATCCAAACAAACAAGATCTTCATTCTGAGCCCATCCAAATGTCCGTAATTTGGTAAATTACTCATTCTGTTTGAATGCATTAGTCATCATTTATGAATGCCAGTGAAATTGAATGGACTTCCCTCAAAGCTCTATAGAACTTTTCCATCATGCTACAAATGCCTCGTTTTCATTTTTTTAAGACATATTTTTCTGTTGCATTTTACATTTCTGATCCATAAGCCAAATAGGCATACCTCAAAATGTATCACATCCAAATAGCTAATGAATCTTTGTAAGATGATGTTTTTCTTTAGATTTAAGTAGATTAAGGTCACGTATTATAATACATTAAAATGCATAAATATTCACAGTCTTCAGATTTAATCTTTACTATTAAGCACTTTGGAAATCTTGCTATCCTTCAAGATAAACAGCTGTAAAGAAATATTTTTTAAAAAGAAAATACCTTATGAAAGACACTGCCTAGCTAACTGCAATAAGTTAGCCCCATTGCAATTGTTTCTGGAGCAAATAAAAGTTTTTTATTGAGTATGTTAATTAAGGGGCTTTGAAAAGAAATACTGTGCAAAAATTTTCAGATGCTTCCATATTTCACATTCTCTTTAAAATCAAAGGGTTTTTAATAATATAGTAAAGGAAGGAATCTGCCATTTTGAGGCTCATTAAATATTTTCAGGATTTTTAAGTTACATCAATTAACTTTCCCATTACAACGTATATTTTACCTGTTACATAAGTCTTTCGTATTTATACATAAGTTTACCTGCTATATAAGTCTATGTGTATTTTTTTACCTGCTATACTAAGTCTTTATGATATATTGTAAATGCATGATGAAGACAGAAAATAAAGAAAAACTGACCATTAAACTTCTGAGTCTATTCATGTAATTTCCAAAATTCTGAGTTATCCAGTTTTGCCTGAGTTATACAGGCAAAAAAGATGTCCTCACCTCTCCTTCACCTTTATTTAAGGCAGTGTTGTCTGTAAATTATTATTGCTTAAATGAATAGAATTCTTTGTAAGTTTGTAAGGAGGGCTTCTTCTTAGGAAAGGACCACTTTAACTTCTCTTCTTGAAAATTCCATAAATTTAGAGCTGAATTTCTAAAGTGTTAACACGCTGTTGCAGGACTTCTGGTCCAAAGAGGAACTCTTGCCCTTCTTATTCTGTGTCTCAGAACTTTCCCTATATATTCTACTATTGGTTCTAGTTTTTCTAAGAGGAAAGCAGGCTGCTCTTTTAAAATTTTAGTGCAAGATTTATTCTCCAATTGATTCATTATATTCCACCTGTCCACTCTCTCTACCCATTCCTTATAGCTTAAATCCTGAAGGTTTCTTTCACTACCAGAACCATGTCTCCCTTTTAATAATTCAGACTTGAAGATGATTTGATTCATGATTATGGACAGAGTTTGTGTTTTTATTTTTGTGTGTAACAAATATTTATCAGTATACCATATTTCATCTTGAAATTGAAAGGCCAGATAGTTTTTGGAAGGGATATGAAGTACCCTTCATCATTATCAAAAATTTTACACTCAAATGCTTCAAGGTCAGGAGAGGAAAGGGAGTGAATAAAATGATTGTGGGCACAGTGGCTAGGGAGCTCTTGCCTGCCTTGAGGCACCAGTATCTATTCAACTTTAAGCCATTGCTGCCATGTGAGAGCAGTCCCAGTGTCGTTAAACCATCCAGGTTAACAAGAGTAGCCAGAAACCTGGAGTTGAGTGTGAAATAAATTCTAGTAATTAATTTTAATTAAGAAAAAATTTTTAAAGCTAAACAAAATAAGTCTGTGAAAGCAATCTACAGATTTAACACAATCCCCATCAAAGCACCCATGTTATGCTTTGAAGAACTTGAAAAAACAGAACTTTTTTTCATATGGAACCGGAAAAAAACCCTAAATAGGCAATATGATTTTAAGAAATAAAAAGAAATCTGGAGGCATCGTGTTTCCAGACTTCAGGTTATACTACAAATCTATGGTGATCAAAACAGTATGGTACTGGCACAAAAATAAAGATACAAATCTATGGAATAGTATAGAGGACTTACAGATAAACCCGCCACATATTGCCATCTGATCTTTGATAAACCAAACAAAATCATGCATTGGGGAAAAGAATTCTTCTTTAATAAATGGTGCTGGGAGAACTGGTTAGCCAGATCTAACTTTGTAAACACGGAATATATCATATCTGAAAGAAAATTATTTCATTAGACTTACCAACATTACTTAGAAGTTGTGTAAAATGTTCACAAAATAAATATGAATGTAATATGCATAGGTAGGTAATATATTTATTTGTAATAATTCTCCACCTTCCTGACCACATTGGTGAAGTCTTCTGGTTCATGGGATTGATCCCATTCAACACCACTTCCCTAACCCAACTCCCATCAAAATAAGCAAAGTGACTTTCTTACTTGCTGCCCAGGGCGACATGAATTTTGGTTTGTGGATGTCCTATGATAAGTCAAGGAAGTTATTCAATGACAGTTTCAGGTTATGAGCAGCATTGTTCACTCCGAGGAAAGTGATGGCAAAGAAGATAACTCTCCATCAGGTAATAGCAGGACACTGGAAAGAGTGATGCTCAGTCCCGTTGGCCCGATGCAAAGGGAATGAGTGAGGACTAGACAGTTTGCGTGCACTCCCTTAGATCCCAGAGCCTCAAGCACAGTGCAGAGTGATCTTGATGCCGACTCAGCTCACACTGCGAAGGGGGGAGCCAGGCCCTTTACAGAAACGTTCCTCCTGTCTGATCACTCCCCTCGTCTTCAGATCTCTCCCATACCACTTCCCAACATCTCTGTTCTCACCACACCCCTTTCTGGTGAGAAAAGACCTCATTCTCCCACTCCAGATGTTACTCCCCCAAATTCCTCCATGCCCTAAATTGTCCTCTCCATATTCCTAAGGCCTTAGGAGTTTTGGAAATAAACTCCAGAAGAGTCCCCTTTCTCAGCTTTATACTGTGTCACATTCATCTCTGAGCAGGGAACAGACGAGCTGCTTGAATGGGGAGGAAAAAAAATAGGTACACCAAGAAAAAAATCTTTAATATATCAAAAAAATACTATGCTGCTGCCCAAATATATTTTGAGCTGTTTTAATTTTTATTTGTATCGATGTATAAATCATAATATTTTTGGCCTATGAAGGAAAATCACAGGTTCAAAATAAAATTCTCCTTAAGTAGATGAACTTCCTCTGTACTTCTTTCCTTTAAACCCTTTAGAAAGAACGTGGAGGTTGTAGCCTGTCTTTGGTTGTGTGCCTTTGCTTACCCTCCGAAGGAGGAACACACTTAAGAATGTGTGGGAAGCGTATTGTTTCCTTACTTTAAGCATCGTCTACCATTAAGAATATTGAAAACTAGCTAGTGCTCTTAAGCCAATTATTAATGAATTCCAGGGCTTTGAGTACTGTACCAGGGGTGACCATCTTATAGAGAATCAGCTACTTCTTTTTTCAAAAGAGGACGCATTTGAATATATCAGTTTTCTGGCAAATAACTAGAAGTATATTTCCCTAAATGACAAAGAAGATAGAGGAATGTAGGTCTATTTAGCTTCACCCTTTGTAAAGTCTTGTCAGTTTCAATAAAATTCTCACCTCAGTTACTGTATCATCAAAGTCACCGCACACTTTTTTTAACCTGCCAGGAAAATCCTCCTAGGTGTTGTTGCTTGAATGCACAAGGAGCTTTTAAAAATGAATAAAAGAGACTCAAACAAAGTGTCTGTTGCTGCCTTTAAGAATTATTTGGCAGGTGTATGGGGGGAAAAGAACTTTGTTTTCCATCTCAATCTTTGGCTATTCTTGCCTCTTTCACTCAACACCATTGTGATTCCATTAGCATCCAAATTTCTAATCTTAAAATATTTGTTTTACCTGTCAAGAAATGATTTCCATATCTGACAGATATCAAAAATTCTCCCTTACCATGTTGCATAAAGTTATTATAAGTACTCATTTATTCATTCAAATTAGTAAGCATCAATCGTGGCAGATGTTATATGCTCAGTTTTTTATATTATAAAATGTAAATAAAAGAGAGCTCCGAGAAGACCTAGGGAAGTAGAATGTACACATGGTTACAATATGCTCTTATGTGTGTTGTTCTAGATACACGTAGGTTGTTTTGACAGATCATAAGAAGATGTTAGATAAGGCCCTGTAGGAGTGATGACCTTCCTTTTTAACCAGCCTTTAAGAGTATGTGGTAGTCATCAGCCAGGGCAAGTCGAGGTGAAGAAACAGAGGTTGAAAGTGAAAAGTTACAAATGGATTCGTGTGACTGAAATACAGGGCATGATGGGAAAATCATGCCCTATTTTCATAGGGAAAATTCCCAAGGAAAGGTTTCCAGAGAGACCAAGATGAGCGATCTCCTGGTTCTTGGTAAGGCATTTGGATTTTATTGCAGTATAGGACCAGTGAAGAAGGTTAAGCAGTGGAATACTGGCTCAGACTGTTATTGTTTGAAAAACTTTGGCTACAGTGTGGATGTAGGAGAGAATGCCAATGGGAGGCCAGCTGTGAGGGTTTACTGCTTTCCAGGATGAGGCCTGAGGGAGCAAAGGCAGTAGAGATGGTGAATATAAGGACATTTCCAGGTCTACTGTAGGCGGCTATGGTAGACATGACAGTAAATTCTGGATGAGAAGAGTAAGTCAAGGTCTCCAGTTTTGGAAAATGATTAAATAATAGTACCCCAAATCAGCACAGGGACTTCAGGAAGAGGATTAAAGTTTAAAGTGAAGACTTTGAATTTATTTTTGTGTATACTGGTGGTTTGTCTTAGATCAGACATGCTTTGAGTAGTTGGTTACAGACTTCATTGAGGTGTGGTTGAAAAAATGATGATTTGAGACTTATCTGGTCTTAGCTGAAGCTATGACAGTAGACAAGACACCAGGAAAATGTGTACATGATGTAACAAGGATGATGAATTAGGGAAGCACTGACACTTAAAGACTAGACAGAAGACATCAAAACTCCAAGTAAAAGTTAGATATAAATATGGAAAAATAAGGGTGGCGCCTGTGGCTCAAAGGAGTAGGGTGCTGGCCCCATATGCCAGAAGTGGTGGGTTCAAACCCAGCCCCAGTCAAACATTGCAAAACAAAATACCGAAAAATAGAGCCTTCAAAATCAAGCCGTGAGGGTTTCAGATAGAAATGATTGATATAGACACCACGTTTTGCAGAGGAATTGAGCAATAGAAGAATTATTGAGATTTAGGATGCTGATGGTCATTTGTGACCTTATGGCAGTTATTTCAATGTGCAGTAAGGACAGTAGGTTAAACTTTGGGGATATGAGTATTGACTTAATTGCAAGGTGCCACTGAGTACAGTCATGCAGGGAGTGTCTTGCCTGAGACCTCTTTCTCCAGTGGATGAGTGTGGACTACACCTATCTCCATCCTCCATTCGGAGAGTTATGTGCCCTGGCAAAAGGTAACACACATCCAGACAAATAGGAAACTTTTCTTAAATTTTACAAAGCCACTGTTGGCTTAATAGAAGCCTGAAGGCAAATACTGTTTTCCCATAATATTAACTATGAAAAGGAGAAAAAGGGTAACAGCAGAAAAGTATAGAATTTATTTGATTTTTTAAACATGAGCTAGACTTGAAAGGCTAGAGGCTGAGACAGAGAAAGTTTAAAGAAGCATGTGAAAAGTAAAACAATCATAAACAGAGGGCCATAAGGAGGAAGAAGAGAATGGGATTAGACAGTGACCACTTTTACTGGCACGGAGAAAAACAGAGGAGAATGGGGGAAAATGCAGATAAGCTTATGGGCAAAAGGAGATAGCAAAAACATATGAACCAAAAATGGACAAAAATAAAACCACAAATGGCAGCCTAAAGAAATCAATTAGAAGTACTAAATAGTAAGCTTGATAATTAAAAAACAGTAAATAGGCTACTCTAAAATGTATGCAAAGTGAGATTAGAAAAATAAACCCAGTAGTTTGCAGAATGTGTGAAGGAGAAAGAAATTTTAAAAATAAAAGAAAAAATACAATACATGTACAGTAGGGTAAACAGGCCCACAGATGCCAAAAAGTAATTCCAAAGGAAAATAAAACAACATTGAAAAAGGTAACACATAAATATTTCCTAGAACAGAAGAAAGCTATTAGCTTTAAATAAAAGGTTCACACCAACTGTCAAACACTTGTGGCAAGTGGGATTATTTGCTTAACATTCTTCCTACAAATCTTCTTGCTTACCTTTGCAAGGAGGGGTAGTATAAACTTTCCTGATCCTTTGATTTGGAGGTTGGCAGTGTAATTAGTTTGGCCAATGGAATAAAGCCAAAAATGACAATGTATAAATTCCAAATCACAAATCATCTTGAGTTTGAACTCCTTCACCAAGAGCACGTCCCAGGTAGGCTATGTCCTTCAACCTGGGTCATGGGGTAAAGATCACATCTCTGCTCAGCTGGACGCTTAGATAAACTGGCCAAGATCAGCTGAATTATAGTCAATTTTTAGATCTGTGTGTATGAAATATGTGATGGCTGTTTCAGCCTATAAGTTTTAGGGTTGTTATGTAACATTGCTGAAGCAGAAACCAGGTGAACTTTAAAAGAAACAATAATTAACTGAACAACTAATTCCTCATCAGAATTACAAAATGACCGAAGGTGAAGGACTATTATCCTAACATAAATGAGTGAAGTGAGTTGGGTGAGGATCAAAGTGGCAGTGTAGTGACTGTGCCAGATGAAGAGTGCATCTAAACCTATTATTTGAGCTTGGTCAGATTAGACAGGTTTTTTTTTAAAGAATTTGGAAATATGCTGATTTATAAAAGTTGATGACATACTTGATTTTTGTTTCCTAACTTTTTGTAGACCAACCTTACGTGTCCACAGCCTAGCTTTGGTTGGAGGGCCAGACAGAACTAGGGATGACAAGTTTTCCAGCACCACCTGGAGGGCCTAGAGAATATGCAGGGAGAAAGGAAATCCGCTCATCCTCTCTGACCCCAGGCTGCTCTGGCTGGAGCTTCCTTCTGTGACTGAGAGCCAGGGCAGTTGCCTTTGGTTCAAACCTTGTGCTGGGCCTTCTCACTACACAAAATCATTTGGTTACTTTGTGTCCTCTAAACCGTTTCCTTCACATTTTTTCCATTTCTGCTCAAATATGTCCATAGTTCAATACTAAAAATTATCACCAAGATCTCATAGAGCCTCTTCCTTTGCCCTGTTTTTGTTAAAGGTCTGATGGGAGTGAGGTGGTTATTCTCCTTTGGGACAGGTGTGGTCCATCACTGATACTTTAAAGTTATTTTATGAGCTTCAGGGTAAAAACTAAGGTCATACAAACTTCTTCTCTCAAATGAGATTTATACTTTTGAAAGAACACATAGTTCAAACTTTCGCTGCAAATTATCCTTTATCAGGAAAATCTGGCATTATTCAATGCTGTGGCGTCAACTCAGTAGTAAGCAAAACATATGAGCCAATATTTTGTTTGGTACTCAGTAACTGTTGGCTTATTATTGCTCTATTGCACACAATCTAATGCTATAATGCTATAGTTTTATTGAAGATATTTTGATGACTTATTACCCTTTCTGGTTTCATTATTCTTAGTAAATTTATAATATTGATGCATAAGTTTCCCCTCCATATTTAGGGATAAGCCACTAACACAACACCAAGATCACAATAAGAAATAACTCATTGTGAATTAATCTTCTAAGTGGTGAGAGGTGTCAGTCCAGTTTCAGTCTTTTATAAGTGACTAAACAGTTCTCCCAACACCATTTATTAAATAAGGATTCTTTTCCCCAATGTAAGCTTCTGTTAGCCTTGTAAGATAAGATATGAGATGAGGCTGGTTTTATCTCTAGATACTCTATGTCTCTATTTTTAAGTTAATGCCCTGCTGTTTTGATAGCTATAGACTTGCGGTATAATCTGAGTCTGGTCAAATGATTCCTTCACATTTATTCTTATTTCACAGAATTGTTTTGTCTATTAGGGTTTTATCTGGTTCTATACAAAACGTATAACTATTTTTTTCAAGATCTTCAAAGTATAACATTGGTATTTTACAAGGAATTGCATTAAATCTATAGATTGATTTGCTTAGTATAGAGATTTTATAAATGTTGATTCTTTTCAGCCTTGAGCATATGTTTTTTTCTGGTATTTTCCTCAGAGTTTCATAGTTCTCTCTGCAGAATTCCTTTACATCATTTGCTAAATATATTCCAAGGTATTTTTATTTTCTTTGATGCCACCATTAAGGGTATTATATCTTTCATTTGATTCTCAGCTTGATTGTTTTTGGTATATATGAAGGTTGTTGATCTGTGTATGCTGATTTTATATCCTGAGACATTGCTTTATTTCATGATCACTTCCAGAATTCTCATAGTTCAGCCTTGGGGTTTTTAAAGTCTAAGATCATATCATCAGCAAAGAGTGAAGGGTTGAGCTCCTTTTCCCCCATTTGGATAGACTTGATGTTCTTCTCTTACTGGCTAGGACTTGCAGCACTATGTTAAACAGTAGTTGTGATGTCGACATCCTTGTCTGGTTCCAAATAGGCAGGAATGCTTTCAGCACTTTCTCCACTTAAATATGATGCTAGCTGTGGATATGTCATAGAGGGCTTCTATCAGTTTAAGGAATGTCCCATCTATGTCGATTTTTCTAAGTGCTTTTATCCAAAAAAAGAATGCTGAATGTTATCAATTGCTTTTTTTGCCTGTATTGAGAGAATCAGATGGGAATCTATATGTTTATAGATTTGCAAATATTGAACCAGACTTGCAACCCTGGGATGAAGCCCACCTGATCATGATGAATTGTTTTTTTGATGTATAGCTGAATTCTGTTTGCTAAGATTTCATTGAGTATTTTTGTGTCAATATTCATTAATGATATTGGTCTATAGTTTTCTCTTTTTGTTGTGTCCTTTCCTGGGTGATATTTGCTTTTGTAGAAGAGTTGGGAGGAAGTCCTTCCTCCTCAATGTTTGGAATACATTTTGCAGAATACAAGACACAAGCTCTTTCTTAAAGGTTTTGTAGAATTTCTGGTGTGAAACTGGTCTGGGACTTCTTTTTTGTTGGAAGCCTTTTTATTTTTGTTTCAATTTTGGTGCTTGGTATTAGTCTGTTCAAGAGTTCCATTCCTTCTTGGTTGAGTCTAGGGAAGTAATGTGCTTCCAGGAATTTGCCCGTTTCCTCCATGTCTGCAAATTTCTAGGCATAGGGATTTTTGCAAGATTCAGTGATAACCTTTTCTATCTTGGTAGTATCTAATGATATTTCCTTTTTCATTTTTGACTGAGTTTGTTAGAGAACTTTTCTGGCTAAGGGTTTATCAATTTTATTTATCTTTTTATAGACCCAACTTTTTGTTTCATTGACCTCCTAAAATTTTTTTGTTCTTGATTTCATTTAGTTATGATCTGATTTTGGGTGTTTCTTTTCTTCTTCTGGATTTGTGATTCAATTGCTCTGCCTTTTTAAAATCCAAGATGCAAACTATAAGAATCATAAAAGATAGTGTGGGAAAAACTCTTAATCTTATTGGCCAAGGGAAAGTATTTATGATGAAGACCCCCCTGGCAACTGCAGTAGTCACAAAAGTAGCAAGTGACTTAAGTGACTTTAAGTAGCAAGTGACTTTAAGCACTTGCTTAAAGTGACACTTAGCAAGTGACAATAAGTGACTTGCTTAAGTAGCAAGTGACTTTAAGCAACTTAAAAAGTTTCTGCACAGCTAAGGACACCAGCAACAAAGCAAAGAGATTGGGTGGTGCCTGTGGCTCAGTGAGTAGGGCACCAGCCTTGTATACTGGTGGCTGGTTCAAACCTGGCCCCAGCCAAACTTCAACAAAAAATAGCCGGGCATTGTGGTGGGTGCTTGTAGTCCCAGCTACTCGAGAGGCTGAGGCAAGAGAATCACCTAAGCCCGAGAGTTGGAGGTTGCTGTGAGCTGTGTGACGCCACGTCACTCTACTGAGAACAACAAAGTAAGACTTTGTCTCTAAAAAAAAGCAAAGAGACGACCTTCAGAATGGGAGAAAATATGTGCATGCTATAAATTTAACAAAGGAGTAGTTACTAGAATCTACAAAGAAGTCAAGCAAATCACCAAGAAAAGAGCAAAAATCCTGTTAAAAACTGAGCAAGAGACATGAATGGAAAATTTTTTTTTACAGAGACAGAAGAATGGCCAACAAACATGTGAAAAAAATGTTCATCATCTCTAAGTATCAGAGAAATGCAAGTAAATTCCACATTGAGATATCCCCTAGATCCAGTAAGAATCGGCCTCACCATAAGGTCCCAAGCCATAGATGTTGGTGTGAATTCAGAGAGAAAAGAACCCTCTTGCCCTGTTGGTGGGATTGCAAACCAGTACAGGAGATTCTTCAAAGAATGTAAAGTAGACCCACATTTGACTCTGCCATGCCATTCCTAAGTATCTACCCAAAAGAAATATAGACATTTTACCATGAGGACACTTGCACGTCAATGTTTATAGCAGCTCAGTTCACGTTTGCAGAGATGTGGAAACAACCCAAGTGCCCTTCAACCCATGAATAGAATAATAAGCTATGATATATGTAAGCCATGGAATACTATTAAACTATTAAAAAGATGGAGATTTTGCAATGTTTATGCAGGTGGAGTTGGAGCAGATCCTCCCAAGCAAAGTATCACAGGAATGGAAAGAAAATCATCACATGTACCCAGTGCTAAAAGGAAACTAGTAAATTACCAATTACTAGTAAATTACAAGCTCACACGAGAGAAAGACTCAGCTGGATGCGAGTGCGGGGGGAGGGGTTTGGTGTGCTCCCACCCAGCAGGTACCCTGAACGGGATATGGCACGCTTCCTGGGTGAAGGACACAGCCGTAGCTCAGGACTGAACCTTACAAATGCAAACTACGTCACTTAGGTATGTGTCTGCATATAAAGCTGAAATTAAGAAAGAGATCATAAAGGAATATTATAAACAAACAAACAAAAAACCCAAACAAATAAAAAAAGAAAGAACTCTATAACTATTCTTCTCCCTAAGAATTATTCTTTAATAATAAGGGGCTTATAGGAACTGTAGAGAAGCATCAATGGGAAGTCAGTTGACTTTTGAGGTAATCCCCTATTGGAAGCTTTCTTAAGTACATTATATCTATATACAGAAGGAAAAGAAAAATACTGAGGCACTTGCCTGAATACTTCTAGCTTTAAAATTTCTTTTTTCTGATATATTAATATGACTGGGGCCAGAGGGACACACAAAGGCTTCAGTTATCTAGTTTGTTTTCTCATTTTTCTGCATCACGACAATACTTTGTCTCAGGAAATAGGGTGGAAAGTCCAGTTCTTATTCTAGGTCTATTGTGGGAAATCTAGGGGATTCTTAGAGTGGGTACATGTACTTTTTTGACTATAAAATGGAAAGGCCTTAAAACGTTATGATTATCTGGCCAACACTTCTTTCAGGTTTAAGGTTGTATATGTGGTGAAGCCTGCCATTACTCTGCCTGCAAAATAAAACCTGTACGAACCATGGACATTAATGCGTAGAAATTAACTGCAGCAAGTGTATTTTCCATTGTATTTAGCATTCACAACCAAAACAGGGCTATTTTTGATTACTACAATCAACTGCCTTCATGCCTGAGTCTAAGCTTCCTAAATCAGAAAGTGCCAGAAATTACACTTTGAACCTCCAAATAGTGTGAGTTGAACAGAAGTGTATTTTTGGATACCAAATGCGCTCTCATATCCTTCCAACTCTGAAAAATCAAACAAGCAGGAATTTCATTATCTGGGCATCCAGCCTTTATCCCTCACAACTGACCCTGTCTTCCTGTGACCCTGTTCCACTGCACCAGACAGAGCCATGACTGTTCCTCGGAGTTCATTTCCATTGCTCCACCGCCTCCTCTATCTGTACCTCTCCCTCTCCCCTCCCAGCGGAGAAACGCTTCAACAGAAGAGGAGAGAACTCAAAGAATCCCCCTTTACTAACTAGAACTAAGATGAATTGTGTCAGAGTTCAGAGCCCCGTTGTTGCTTTGGCATGAAATCACGGCCCTTGGTTTCTGCCAAGGCGGGTGTCAGCTGGTGAATTATAACACTGGCAGACAGGACTGAGATAAGCAAAAAACACAATGACAGCTGCTACACAGAACTATTCTTTCTGGCCTAGTGAATACAAAAATACATTGTGTAAATAAAGACAGACAGCTTCATTATGCAATTGTCTGCTACTGTGTTACTGCTAAAGAACTAGTATTGATTTTGGAAAATGCATCCAGACTCTTCAAGCAAATATGTCTTGCTCTCGGAATATATGAGGCATTAAGGAAAGCAATAATCTAATCCAACTTCCTAACATTAGAGCTGAACCAATATGCAAATTTTACATAGTATCTTGCTACATTAGACATTTGAAATTTAACTTTTTTTTTAAAGCCGATTTCACATTCAATTCCACAACTACATTTTTTTAACGTAAAATTCTAGGGCATTGACTGGGTTTTTATGAAGTATAAAGTAATGGATGTGTTAATCTGCTCACAGTGCCATGACAAAACAGCGTAGACTCGGAGGCTGAAACAACAGAAATCTGTTTTCTCACAGTTTTGTTGGCTGAAAGTCACAGACCAAGGTCTGACAGGGTGGTTTCTGGTAAGTGCTTTCCTCGGGGCCTCTAGATGGCTGCCTTCTCCGTGTGTCCTCAGAGACAGCAAGAGTGAGCACTCCAGGATTCCTTCTTAGGAAGACCCCAATCCTGCTGAATTAAGACCCTATCTTGGGACCTCATTTATCCTTAAGCTTCCTTAAAGGCCTCATCTACACACAGAGCCATGCGGGAGGTGAGGTTAAGCTTTCAAAATACGAATTTTGGGAGGGAGCTTACAACATTCAACTTATGTTATAAATAAACTGTTCGAGGAAAGTAATTGTTTACCTTCTGGTTAGCGATTACTAATATATTGAATAGTGTTTTTAGCATGATAATATTTAGTGACTATATTTTTTCGTTTAAGCACAACACCAGGTATTAGGCAGGAGAAGCAAGAGTTGTGCCCAGTGCAGCAGCTTCAGAGTCAGCTTCACAGGCACCTGTGGGTCCTCTACCTTTTCAGAAGAGCTGAAGCTTTGTGACTTTTGTGCTCTGCTGATGCAAAAGCAATGGGGGGAAGGGGTAAAATCGCTGGTACCTTACCATGAATCAAAGTCTTGACACAAACTATGTTAGTAGTCATTGAATTGCTTCCCGCCACACTAACAGTTTAATATAAACATACACATACATAGATGTATGTGTGCACACACATATGCACACATGCATGTACGTATATACGTACCAATTGTGCTGAAGATTGCCCTTGATGAATAAGTAAAATTTATTACCTTTACCAGAGTTTAACCATTGATCACCCATGTCTTTAATATTTGGTGACCCCAAATGAAAAGTATGCAGAAAGCACTTGCTGGGTGCTGATGCAGGTTAGTGGATGGTTACCTTGAGAAAAGGAATTTGTGTGGTTATTTGAGATGAAAGTCGAGCTGACCTCTTTTTTTGTCATGAAACACCAACACCATTTTGCTTGATAGAAGAACGGACAGGCAACTTAGAGTTATTCTGATGAGTATTTGGAAGACATTTTCTTGAAAATGACTAAAGTAAGCATTCCACTTTAAGGCAAACCCCTGACAGAATTTCATTCCAAAGATAAAATTTGATAAAAGCTCATAGAATTTTCCACTTCCTCTTTCCAGTAAAAATTTGAATTTTGGAAAACTTGTATCTATCATTGTAACTTGAAATTTCTTAAAAGACTTCAGTGATGTGAACAGATGTGAACTTATTTTTCTTCTGTAATGAAATGGATCTCCATTTAGAAGCTGCATAACTCAGTGGACCAATATTGTCCATTTGATCAGTGCTTGATGTTACAAAATCATTCACAAGAAAAGAAGTTATACAGTGTATATTATATACTGATAGATTTTAAACCAACAGAGTAAAAATTCACTGATACAGTTTCAAGTTCTATGAAGCTAATTTTTTTTTTTGTAGAGACAGAGTCTCACTTTATCACCCTCAGTAGAGTGTCATGGCGTCACGCAGCTCACAGTAACCTCCAATTCCTGGGCTTAGACGATTCTCTTACCTCAGCCCCCCAAGTAGCTGGGACTACAGGCGCCCGCCACAACGCCCGGCTATTGGAGCTAACTTTTAAGATCACTCTTGGTTGAACTTTTGGCATAATATCAAAAAGCCCTATCTACAGTTATCTTAAATAGCTAAGGAAATATTTCTTCCTTAATGGTCTTCATGTTTAGATGAAGCTTGATTTTCTTTATATACTTTACCCCCACCACCACCAAAATGTATTTCAACAGATTTAGCAGGAGCTGATCTGAGAATCTAGTTGTCTTCTGTCAAGCCAGGCATTAGGGAGATTTGACTAGTATGTCAAATCCTTTTATTAAATCTTTCTATCAAACGTGATTCTTCCTAGTAATTTTTTTGAAGTTATCTTTTGTAAAGAAATGTTATCTCTGTTAACATGTCATGAGTTTGTTGATTATTTTAAATGAATTAATAAATAATACATATTTTTAAAGTTTCATGGTAAGCCTTGAGAGAGAAAGCCCACATAAACCTCTTTGAGGTCCTCAATAGTTTTTACTGTGTAAAGGGTCCTGAGTCAAAAACAGTATAAAATCACTGGTGTGTGAGAAGATGAGAGTATCTGGTATCTGGAAACCTTTTGTTTCTATATAACTTCTGCTAGTTCTACTGTGATCTGAGGCAAGTGACCCTACTCTGAGGCATAGTAACACCATTTGTAAAATCAAGATAACATCTACAGTACATAGTTTTTGTAACAATTTATTCAATGAGAACATGCACATAAAAGCACTTTATAAACTATAAACCGCTACTCAGCATCAGTTGCTGTCTTGATATTTTCTTCTAGTAAAGACTTACCAGGACTGGAAAGAAACTAAAAGTACATGGAATTTTCCACTTCTTCTTTCCTCTTGATTTTTCTCTGTTAATCCTGTTCATCGAAGACAATAAAACACGTGACCATTTTGTTCAAGGCTCTCTACAACATGGCTACAATTTCCCTGGCCCACTGGCTTTCCACAAGTGCTGCGTGTGGCCAGGACTCGAGAGGCCCCCACTGGGTCTCTGTTTATGCCGTTCTATCATGGGATGGTCCATACAGCTCCTCCTCTTCAGGGTCTTTGATAACCTTCTGAAGCCATTCCAACCACTCCCTTCCTGCCCAGAATTTGAAAACGATTTTCTCTTTCTTGACTCTGCATATTAATTTAGCCTCTTTATGTGCTTTTACTGACACATTTACCTTTACAATTACTTAAACTCAATCCTCTTCTCTTGGACCAAGAGCTTCTTCAGCAAAGGGATTTTGTTCTGTTTGCCTTTCTGCTCTCTGCACATGGTATTGCTCCGAGGTGGCATTTAATACCTACTGACTAGAACTAGGCTAATGAATATCCCCAAATCTTTTTTATATGGTGAGATTTCTTTCTTTATAAGGGACAGGGTGTCATATAAGGCTCAAATTCTTTGAAAGGCCAAAACCAAGTCTTTTACCATGATTTGTAGGGGGACTGCAAAAGAAAATTATACATACATGAGATTTTATTGAAGTAGGTAAATATTTCCCCTTCCTCTCGCCCATTACTCCAAGTCACTGGTCATACAAATGTCTTGCCAAGATTTATTCCGCATCTCTGTTCCCATGGATCAATTTAATGAGCTGATGAATAAATAAGTAAAACTTGAACTAGAAAAATTATTCAAACTGCAGTCCCTTTCAGAAGCTTTCTTTTTGTTTCTTTGTTTTATCAGGAATTTTCTCATATCTGTAGAAATTATAGAATTGATTTCTTAGAAAGATCCTTAACTTTTAATTTGCCTTTAAACGGCTCTCTACAGAAGATGGCCACATAGATTCTCTATACTCTTCATAAACTTCAAGGTCAGTATGGAGCCCTGCTGATCAACAGAACCTTCCTGCCATCATGGCAACATTCCCTATTATTGTCTGTATTGTCTAGCACAATAACTACTAGCCACCAGTGGAATTTAAGTATAGGAGATATGACTGGTACAAATGAGGAATTTAATGTTTTTTTTTTCAATTTAATTAATTTTAGCTTAAAATTAAACAACCACATGTGGCTGCCAGCCACTGTATTTGACATTGTGTCTGTAAACTGGGAGTTTAGAAGCATTTGTCTATTTGTGATAACTGGCCCATGAAAAGTTAAGGAATAATCTGTAAAAACTCCTTTTTTCTTTTTAAGAAACATAAAACATGAAATGCCTTTTATTTTTAAACTAAAGGAACAATGGTAAGAGACAAACAACAGGGAACATGGAAACACAAAAACTGATACGCAAAATGACCAATATACACCCAAGCTTAAAACTGAGGAAAATGAAAAAGCAGACAGGAACCTCTTGGGCTTCTAAAGAGTTGATTAACTGAACTATCTTATCCTATGTTTCGTTTGAATTGTTTCTCTAGATTTCATCACTTCTAATCATGCCCTTTTATAATCTGCTCATTCGCTTCTTGGGTAGTTCTTTCCTTTTCATGGTAGCTGTTTTTTTTAATTAAACTTAAAAGAAGATTGCTGTTCTCCAAACTGACTGTAGAATTTCACTAAGATGAAATTCACTGTGTTGCCACAATAATGCTCTGAAAAATATTACCCCTAGGGATGCATAAAAGAGCCAAGAACAGGTGTGGCTATGGATTTATTCAGTGTGAACAAAGACAGTATCAGAACAACAGTGTTCTTATTAATTGAGAAAGAAAAAGAAGGAAAAAAAATACTGTTTTCAGTTTTATGGTCAATTTGGATATACATTAGAGAATCTCTTATCCTTTTAGTAAATGATCTATGAAGCTGTAAAGTTTAAGATGCTGATAATTGGCAAATATAGTACATTTGGTAAAGGACATTCAGTTCTATAAAGAAAAATTAATGGTATTTGCTCTTTGGTAATCTTTAGATTGTGAGTATGATAGATTCAGCTACATCTGCTAAAGCAGGTGGTAGAGTTAATGAACACTTTAACAATAAATCAGAATCACCACATTACTCTAAAAACTGATAATGTTCTTAAAGACCACCTCTAAGGTCAAGAAAGCAGTAAGTTAGAAATATCACAGAGGATCTCAGCTACTCATACCACATAGTTGAGAACAGAAGAAACTTAATTTATGCTCCTTACTTCTGAGAATACCTCTCAAGCCTTTCAACACTCCCCAAACTATTTAGACTGTAATAAATTTTCATATTGCTATAATTTTACTAGAATTTAAAAAACTCTTTGGAAAGGAATTTTGAAGTAAGTTTCATTATATGTTTAGCCTAAAAAGGCAGCACTTGTTAAAACTAGTCATCTGAGAACATGGTGAAATCCATGTAGGGGGCCTCACTAGCAGCCTTTATTTTTTTTAAATAGGACAGGGCTCGCTAGAGTGTATTGCAGTGTAGCCAGGGTCAATATTATATTGCAACATTTTGCTTCATTTGGGTAAATGTTTATTCACTTATTGGCTATGTTTTATAATGTTTTTTATTGTAGGTTACCTTGTCAAACACTGTTCTAAGTAAATATCCAAGTGATTTAGTTCTGGTTAAAAATAGGGTAAAAAATTTCTACATGCTGAAGCACCTCCCCCTTTTTTATAGCAATACACAAAAACTTTTAACATATTCAACATATTCATAGAAATTTTTATACTGATATTTTAGAGTCAAAAGAGTGGAAGTGATTCTAGCCTGTGGCTCAGTGGGTAGGGCCCTGGCCCCATACACTGAGAGTGGTGGATTTGAACCCAGCCCCTGCCAAATTGCAACAACAACAATAACAACAACAACAACAAACAACAACAAATTAGCCAGGCATTGTGGCAGGCGCCTGTACTCCCAGCTACTTGGGAGGCTGAGGCAAGAGAATCGCCTAAGCCCAGGAGTTGGAAGTTGCTGTGAACTGTGATGTCATAGCACTCTACTGTGATAAAGTGAGACTCTGTCTCAACAAAAAAATAAATAAATATAGCAGAGGTCTGAATATCTATCATAGTGTTCTGTAATTAACTGATGTTGGGAACTCTATGGGCCCTTTTTGATGTTGACATACATGATGCTCAATTATGGGTAAGTTTTTTTGTAATTCTTTGGTAATGTTTCCCCCCTGTTTCTTTTATTCTCCCTTTCTAGAACTTTTTAATTGGATATACCCCTACTGGACTAATCATCTAATGTTTCATGTTTTATTTTTAACTAATGTCTTGTCTTTTGCTCCGTCTTCTGGAAGATTTAATTATCTCTATCATCCAAACCTTCAATGGGGAATTTTATTTGTTTATTGTACTTTTGAATAATATTTATCTAAAAGCACCTATCGTCACATTTTCTAAGTATGTTCTTTTGTTTTATAGCATCCCATTTCATGATAGCAATGTGTTCTCTTATCGCTAAAAGACATACAATTTTGTGTTTCTAAATGATATAATTTTTTAAGTTACTCTATTCTTTTGACTTGCTTTTTGCTCTTTTCCTGTTTGTTTTGGGCTGTTAGTCACACTGAAGGCCACCATGCATTTTCTTATGATTGTTTGTAACTGTTGGCTCATCTCTAAGAGTATAGGACTGCTAGAAATCTGGTAGGAAGTTCTGTGCCATTCTTGGTGGGATGAGCCATCTGGGCATTGCCAGCTCAATGTCTTCAGACCCTCTCTGTTTACCATCTCTCTCCATCCTTTGACCTTCTGTAATTTTATCTAAATTAAAAATTTTTTTTTACTCCTATTCCTTTATACTTTATGAAAATTTTACAAAAAAGTCAAATTAGTTGCTTAATTTCCACAAGAGAAAACCCTGCTTGGATTTTAACTTGGAATTTTCAATCCTTAAGCAGCAACTACCCTCTTCCATTTCTTTAGGTTTTTACCCAGAGAATGATATTTTAATGTTTTTTCTGTAGAGATCTGGCACCCCTTTCATTAGACTTATTCCTAGCTATTTTATGTTTTTTGACATGCGTTAGTAAGTGGTATTATTTTAAAACTGTTTTCTAATTGCCTTACTGAAAGTAGATAGCATCATAATTATGTATAATGACCTTTATTTAATAAACTTAGTAAATGAGCTTTTAAATTGTATTATTTCATCTATGTATTCTTTTTGAATTTTTTCCCTATGAATTTCTGTTGTCTGCTAGTAAAAATAGCTTTCACTCTATCTTTCCAACTTTTACACCTTTCACCTCTTCTTAACTCATTGTACTAGCTAGGCAAATAAGGAGTATTGTCTCATTTTGCTCTTAAGAGAAAGCCATTCCAAAATTCAGCATTAGGTATATGATTGACATTTTCGTTTCTTTAAAGATACTTAAATTAGGGAGGTTTCTCACTTTTTTTTATGGTATGCTTTTACATAATTGTTGGATATCAATTTTTACCATCTTTTCTATGCATAACATCATCATATGATGTCTCTCCTTTATCTTTTTAATATGGCAAATTAAAAGAATTTATTTTCAATTTTCAAAACAAGTTTCCAATATTAAAATAAATCCATTTGGTCATGATGATTATTACCACATATTGCTAGTCTTTGCTAATATTTTGCTTATGATTTTCACACATATGTTCATGAAAGTGATTGCCCCATAATTTTTCTTTCCTTTAACGTTCTTGTCATTTTGAAATCAAATTTTGTTGGTCTCCAAAAAAAAGTTCAGCTAAAGGTTAATATTTCCTTTATCTGGTCTCTGGAAAGGCCTGTGTGAGACTGGTTTTACATCTTCCTTAAATGTTGGTAGATATAAATAATAATAGATGAGGATTTGGAAATTTCTTCATCAGAAAGATACTGTTTACAGATTTTTGTTTTAATGGATAGAACACACTGTTCAGATGTTTTATTCTTTCTTACATTGATACTGGTTATTTGTGTTTTTCTAGGAACTTGTCCAGTTCATCTATGTTTCAGATGTAACTGTGTTGTTTATAACTTGTTTATAGTTGTTTATAAACAAGCTAAAGTTGTTTATAAAATAACAATACTAGAATCTGAAGGAATGTTTCCTTCATATCCTTGATATTGGTGGTTTATGTTTTCTTTCTTTGTTATTAATCCTGCCTGAAGTTTGTCAATTTTATTAGTTATTTCAGAAAATAAACTTGTAGCTCTTTTTTCTTTCTAAGATCTGTATTTTATTCTGTTTTATTAGTTTCTGCTCTTATTATTATTTTCATTCATATAGTTTTTAAAATTTACTTCCTCTTATATAATTTCTTGACACAGAGACTTAGAACTTTAATCTTTAGCATTTATTCTCTTTTTAATAAATAATGCTTAAATCTAAACACTTTAAGCAAGGCATAAGCTGCATTCTAAAATTTGATAAGTCATAAGTTCCTAAGTGTTTAATTCGAAATACTTTCCAATTTTGTGACTTCTTTTCTTCAGTTATTTAGGTTTGTATTTTCAAATTTTCAAGCACTTAATGGCATTGATTATTCTTTATTTCTAACTTAATTTTTCTATGGATAGTGAAATTCTTTGGGTCCAGAAGATAAGCCCTTAGAAAGAAACTTTAAACCAAATCTACAAGTTCAAGGGTTAGGAGACTAGGAGAGAGGGCTGAGGCAAGATTCAAGGGCTTGCAGAGTGGGTTGCAGTTGTCCAAATAAACACCCCTCATGCAGAAATTAACTAGGCTACTAGGCTAGGAGCCTGCGGCCGGAGCTGAGAGAATGCACGCAGGTGTTAGAGTGTTGAGAAACACAGACAAGAAATGCTTCCGGCAGTTTGTCAGTCATTTCTGCTGCCTTTCAGGAACTATGGGCAATTATAATATCATTTACATTGTGAGTTTAAAATTTCTGCACCCTTGAATTCACCATGACAGTTCCAAAACAACTATATAGAGTGTGAAATGGGAAGGAAACCAGTTTCAGAAATTACTACCCAAACTCTTAGCAAAAACCAAACCTTTATGAATATTCCTCCCTCAATGAGTGATACCTCATAAGACCACGAACCCCTTCCTTTGGGGGCAGCCGCTCTTTTCAAGCCCGCCCCTTTCCTTCCTCTTCAGAGCATGTATTTGCACTTTTGTTTTCCATCTTTTAGTAAAAACTGCTTGTTTTGGCTAACTGGTGTGCCTTGAAATTCTTTTCTCCAACGATCACCAAGAGGCTAAAAGAACCTCCACTCTGAGGTTGGTGACACAAAGACTCCAGCTCCAATTTCACTGACACTAAATTAGCAAAAAAGGGGTGCCAGGGATCAAGGAAAAATAATTTCAAGAAAATGTTTCACAAACTTACATTATCATTCACAGATTAAATTTTATTATAGTCTTTTCTTATCATGACATTCATTTAGAAACATATATTTCAATGACCATATGTTTTTTTCAGGCTATGTTCAGATGACAGTAAGTACGAGGTGTAAGATGGACTGTAATAAATAAAAGTTACTTAAATTAGCCATATAAAGTCTTTTGGCAGAAAAGAAGCCACACTCAGTAAAATATTTTAAAGAGGTTTATCTGAGCCAAATTTGAGGACTATGACACAGGCCACAATCAAGCAGCCTGGAGCAAGTGGGCTCGTGGTGGTGGAGGTACAGTTTGGTTTTATATATTTTAAGCAGACAGGAATTATAGGTGAGGTCATTACCAATACATGGACAATATACATTGGTTTGACCCACCCCCCGCCAAAGTGGGACTTCTGGAAGCAGAAGCTTACAGTTTATAGGTGAATTTAAAGATTCTTACATGTATACCATGGAATACTATGCAGCCTTAAAGAAAGATGGAGACTTTACCTCTTGTGTGTTTACATGGATGGAGCTGTAACTCCTTAAATTCTTTAAAAATTCTAATAAATAGACACACATCTTACCCCCCTTTTACAGATGAAGAAATTGAGGCTAAGAGAAGTAATTAGTCAAGCTCATAACAAGCAAATTGTCTCCCATTCCATAGGCTGTCTGTTTGCTTTGTTTGTGGTACCCTTAGCTATGCAGAAGCTTTTAGCTTAGTCAAATCTCAGTTATTTATTTTTGGTGTTGCTCCAGGGTGTGGAGAAAAGGGAACACTTCTACACTGCTGGTGGGATTGCAAACTGATAAAACCATTATGCAAAGAAGTATGGAGAATTCTCAAAGAACTAAAAGTGGACTTTCCATTTGATCCCACAATCCCATTACTAGGTATCTACCTAGAAGAACAAAAATCATTTTACCACAAAGACATTTGCACCAAAATGTTTATTGCAGCTCAATTCATAATTGCCAAGTCATAGAAGCAAACACTCATCAACCCATGAATGGATTAACAAATTGTGGTATATGTATACCATGGAATACAATTCAGCTGTAAAAAAGATGGAGACTTTACATTTTTTATGTTCTCCTGGATTTAGTCAAAACACATTCTTCTTATTAACATATCTCAAGAATGAAACAAAAAAAACCCCTAATATACTCAATAGTAATATGAAACCAATATGTAAACACATACTTATAGGAATGATAAAACACAAATATAGTCTTGCAATGGGGAGTGGGGAGAAGGGAAAAGAGGGGTGAGGGTGATTGGCAGGAGGAGTGAGGGCATTTGGTGGGAACTCATCTGTTGTACACAATGCTCTGGTGTTCAGCACAGCCCCCTAAGTGAGGGGCTCTTCTACAACTTGAGCTTTTACCTTGGAAGTGAAAACAATGTAACCTAAAAATTATACCCTCCCATAAAAAAAGAGCAATAATATTCCCAGTGATATATAACAAATGAATGGCCAAGTAGGCACCAGTATTGGAATACACAGTCTTTGCTTCTACTGCTGTGCATGCTGCTTCACTATGCCTGATTATCAGCTTTTGTAGTCAAAAAAGAAAAGTTAGCCAGCATGTAGTATAATAATTTGTTCAAGATGTTTAGTTAGTCAGACAAATGGCCAAAGTTAGATCTCAGAGCCTGTGAATCTTTATTCTCTGGAGTAACTTTCAGCATCCCAGTATCACCTATTGGCAAGGAACTCACATTTTACACAATTATCCAGGAGATTCTGGATATTAAAATATGAAGTTTTATATTTGGTAAGAATAAGAGCTTTAAACATTTAATTTTTTTCTTCTTTTTATAGTAAATTACAGATTGATAGACTATTGGTATTCTGAGACATTTTTTCATGAATGTTATTGCAATTAAACAGTGCATGGTAAAGTGTTCAGATTCAGGAAATGTCTTTAAACCAAATGTCATTCATATGGAAAATATTCACAAGCACACATCATTGACTTTAGTACACAAGGGATATAGGCTTTAGTGGGGTACAGTGGGAATCAACCAAAATAATCCATCAAGGCTTCGTGCTTGGTACCCCCCAAATAGCCATCCTTTCGGTGATGAAAGGCAGCTCCTTCTCCCTTCTTACTTTATTCCCTGTCTCAAATTCATCAGGTGGGACAAGGCATGTTTATTAGTGGAAAGTCCACAAATAAAACTGGAGCTCTCTGGGCAATGTGAGGAAGTGTACATCCTTCGGGAGATGGACAGAGAAGTAAGTCATTTTCAGTATGAATGGAAAGCAACCATTTAAAATTTCTACCTAGAATTCTGTATGTTTTGAAGTTAGTAATGAAAAGAAAAAGATTTTTTTTAAGGCAAAAGAGGTAGGTTAGTTAAACATGAATGAAAAAAAGAATAAGGAAACAGACAAATCATGAGGAACAGAAAGAGATTCTGTGTGGCTTAAACAACAGAGTTGTTTTCTAACCATCTGATATCAGAGCTCCATCATGGTCAAGGTCTGGTGAGCGCTCTCCTTTTGGATTATTAGAGGAGGATGATTAAATATAAAAAATATGGAAAAGTGAGAAGAGATGGAAAAGAGGATAAGAAGTACAACACAAAAGATTAGAAAAAAAGGGAATTTCTTGGGTGGCGCCTGTGGTTCAAGGAGTAGGCCGCCAGCCCCATATACCGGTTCAAACCCAGCCCTGGCCAAAACTGCAAAAAAAGGAGGGGGGGAATTTTTTTGTCCCAGTTCTCTAGTGCTTGAAAAGAGCTGCATGACCAAGGACTGAGTGGTATGTAAGACACTCTCTGTTACAGCGATTCTCATTTGTTAGTTGGCTGCAGAAAGCAGAGTTAATGGGCTTGCTGTGCCTCTGGGATGCACTTTTGTCTTATTCATATTTGTGCAAAGGTTAGAAAAAGAACAAAACATGTTGGCAACAACTTCTTAGAGTTGCATGCTTACTGTGGGTTTGTGTAGGTTAAGAAGACTGTCTCTGGGGTTTCACATAGAAACTGGGGTGAAAGCAGGTAGTGGGAATTTGGCCAAGAGCAGGGTTTATGAGGTTACAGTGTGTGACACAGGATCTAGGCTATTCCACTTGATTGGAGCAATCCAAGAGGTTACCAAAGACTTAGCATTTAAAGACTTCTGTTAGCATTATTTGACACTGTACCACTTGGGCTTTTATTAGTGATGAGTTATAAAATATTATATGAGTTGACATCTAGATAAGATCATCCTTACACGTATGTCTAAGTAAAGCTAACTAACCTGGTGCATTTTTCTTGTCCCTGGCTGGTTTATGATACCCCTTGTCTTAGTTAGCTCACACCACCATAACAAAATGCCATAGACTGTGTGACTTAAACAACAGAGTTGTTTTCTAACCATCTGAGATCAGCGTCCCATCATGGTCAAGGTCTGATGAGGGCTCTCTTTTGGATTATAGAGGATTACCCTTTCTTTCTGGTGTTTCTTAGAAGAGCGATAATCCCATCATGAAGGCCTCATTGTTATAACTTCTTCTGAACCTAATTAACTCCCAAAGGCACCATCTCCAAATGTCATAATATCAGTAGTTAGGGGTTCAATGTTATGAATTTTGGTGGAACTCAATTCAGTCCATAGCACGATTCTTAGGAGTGTTATCTTCCTCCCTGCCTTATTAGGTCCATAGAACTTAGTGAAATAAGGTGCAGTTTGACACTATTATAATATTATTTAGAAACGCAAGACTAAATGCAGATGCCAGGAATATTTTTAGAATAAACTAGCGCAGGTTATGCCCTTGAAGGAGTTCTGCCTTGTCAGCGAGGAACAAAAAACTACCAATAAATCTACCTTCCAATTTGTCACAAAAAAGATTTTCCTTCTTATTCTGCAATTGTTTACACAGAAGTTTGTGTTTTGTCTCATTTTATTTGGGGCTTTACAACCAGCATCAATGATAAGTTTTTAAGAATAGTTCAACTTTTAGGTCATTGGTGGAAATATCCTAAAAGCCAGTAAAGGAATAGAGTTTCTGTTATAACAATCTTAGTATTATGATACATAATACATAATGTATACATACATTATGGTATATACATGGTATATACATGAACATATATGTGCATAAACACACACACACACATAAGGAATATAAATGAACATATATGTGCATAAACACACACACAAAACATGCATCTCTATACGTATGTATATGTTTATATGCACATACATGTATATACCTCACTATATTTATACACAAATACCTGTATATAATATAATGGATGTGTGTAAATGCACATATACATACATATACGTGCATGTACATATACTATACCTATCTCTAGTGTTTAACAAAACTCAAAATAGTTTATATTATACTATATTTCAAGGCACTAGTGATACCTGAAGTAGAAATTAAATTTAAATGCTTACCTTTACTGCATCCTTCTTCCATTGCTATAATTTTAATGCATGAACTTAGTTTTTCCAACATCTAACACATTTCCTGGGAGTAATTAAAGAGCCGTAAAGGCAGGTAGGGTGTATCTAGTGTACTTAGAGACTTGCGGATGGCAGAAACTAAAGGATAGCTTTAAACATATTGTTCCCTCTTCCTGGAATCATCTGGTCTACCTTGAATACACTGTATCTTCTTCCCTTTCAGTCAGAATTGGTTGCTACCATCTCTGTTCTATGGAGCCTCATAAATTGTGAAGGACTAAATTTATTTTATAAAAGTTGAAATTCTGTTGTTAGTATGGAAACTTCTTTACTGTCTATTAAATAAAAATTGTTAATTGTGTGATTTAAAGCCTTTATATTTTTACTTTTGGTTTACTATTGATTTGCTATGGGCATATTATTCTCAAATTAAAATATTAAATTTTTACATTTCTTCATATTTTTCTGACACTTTCTTTTTTTCTGGACACAAGATCTTGCTTCGTTGCTCAGGCTAGTCTCAAACTCCTGGGCTCAAGTGTTTCTCCCCTATAGCTGGGATTACAAATGTGAGCCACAATGCCCAGTCTCAGTTTTTAAATATCTAATTAAAGCACTATTGTCATAGGCAAAAGTTTATTATATGTCAGGAGAGATTGTGGCTTTTAAGAATTGGAAGAATTACTTCTACACATTAAATATTCTTACATTTAAAATGGTTTTCTATGGTATTAATTTTACTACAGTGCTTAAATTCATTTGTGTTTGTCTACTGTATACTCTTTTTGATCCCATTGTTAAGTAGCACAGAGATTAATTTTTTAAAAAAATTCCATCATATCATCTGTATTTTAATGGATGACTTTAATCCTTTAACATCCTTTCTTGTGATTAATGTTTTATTTTACTTTATACAATTTCTATGCTTTATTTTTTCCTTTTTATTTTTGTTAAATGGATTAGTAATTTTTTTTTTAACATTACAGGAATATGGTTTTGGTTACATGAATGGATTTTGTTATGCTTCAACAGGGTTATAAGCATGGCAGATAGTGTTCGTTAGGTAAGTTTTCAAATGCTCCCTCTTCTCCTACCCTCCTGCTTGTTTTCTATTGAGTTTTACTTCCCTCTGTGGGCATGTGTGTGCATTGGTTCATTTCAGTTTAACAGTAAGTGCCTGTGGTGTTTTTTGTCCCTATTCTTTAGACAGTTCACTCAGGATAGTAATCTCCAGTTTCTTCTAAATTGTTGCAAAAGGCCTTAATTCATCCTTCTTCATGGCTGAGGACTTTTCCATAGTTTACATATCCCACAGTTTGTCAATCTGCTCATGAATTAACGGGCACTTAAGTTGATTCCACATCTTTGCAATTATAAATTGTGTTGCAATAAACATTTGAGTACAGGTGTTTTCTGGATGAAATGACTTCCTTGGGTAAACACTCACAAATGGGATTTCTGGATCACATTGTAGGTCTACTTTTAGTTCTCTGGGGAATCGCCATGCTGTTTTCTGTAGAGGTTGTACTAATTTGTACTCCTACCAACAGTCTGTAAGCATTCCTTTCTCTCTGCATCCACGCCAGTGTCTATTGGTTTTGGACTTTTTAAAATAGGCCATTCTAGCAGGGGTAGATGCTATCTCCTTGTGGTTTTAATTAGCATTTACTGATAATTAGTGACATAGAGTATTTTTTGGTCTGTTTCTTAGCCATTTGTCTATTTTCTCTTGGGAAGAAGTTTCTGTTCCTGTCTTCTGTCCACTTTTTAAGGTGGTTGTTTGTTTTCCCTTGCTGATTTGCTTAAGTTCTTTGTAGATTCTGGCTATTATCCCTTTATTGGATGTTGTTTTCCCATTCTGAAGATTGCTTATTTGCCTTGTTAATTATTTCCTTAGCTGCGCAGAAGATTTTTAATTTAACTGAGTCCCACTTCTTTAATTTTGTTATGCTCGTGATTACCCTTGGGGTCTTCTTCATACATCTTTGCCTTGACCAATATTTGGAAGAGTTTTTTCCAACATTTTCATCTAGATTTCTTTTGGTTTCATGTCTTACTTTTAAGTCTTTTATCCATCTTGAAATAATTTTTGTGAATGAGGAGATACACAAATCCCATTTCAGTCTTCCTCATGTGGCTACCTGATTTCCCAAGCACCATTTGTTGAATTTAGTGTCTCTTTTCCTCAGTTGTATTGTATGCTTTGTCAAAGATTTGTTGGTTGTATAGACATAGAAATAACATATCTTAAGATTATATAATCCATGTCTGACAAATCCACACCAACATCATGGTAAATGGAAAGCATGGAAAAAAAAAAAAAAGGGAAGTTGAAAGCATTCTCACTCAGAACTAGGACAAGACAAGGGCCCACTGTCACCACTCCCATTCAGCACAATGCAGGAAGTTCTAGCCAAAGCAGTTAGGCAAGAGAAAGAAATAAAGGGTATTCAATCAGGAAAGAGGAGGTCAAACTATCACTTTTTGCTGACAATATAATCTTATATCTAGAAACTCCCAAAGACTCCACCAAGAGACTCCTAAAATTGATAAATAAATTCAGCAGTGTCACAGGTTACAAAATCAACATTACACAAATCAGTAACATTCCTATATGCCAGTAACACTAAGCTAAAAGTCAAATCAAAGACTCAATAACATTCACAGTAGCTATAAAAGAAAATAAAATACCTATGAATGTATATAAAGGAAGTGAAACTCTCTACAAAGAGAACAATGAATAACTGGAGAAAAACACAAAGAAAAGAATAGCTTAAGATGTTAACAAACATGGTATGGTATGGTATGGTATGGTATGGTATGGTATGAAAAACATACCATACTCAAGGTTGGGAAGAATCAACATTGTTAAAATGTCCATACTACCCAAAGCCATATACAATTTTAATGCAATCCCTATTGAAGCTCCATTGTCATACTTTAAAGATCTTGAAAAAATAATTCTTCATTTTATATGGAATCAGAAAAAATCTTCAATAGCCAAGACATTACTCAGAAATAAAAACAAAGCAGGAGGAATTACACTGCTAGACCTCAGACTATACTATGAATTATAGTGATCAAAACAGCATTGTACTGGCAAAAAAACAGAGAGTTAGATGTATGGAACAGAATAGAGAACCAAGAGATGAACCCAGCTACTTACCATTATTTGATCTTTGACAAGCCAATTAAAAACATTCAGTGGGGAAAAGATTCCCCATTTAACAAATGGTTCTGGGTGAACTGGCTGGTGACCTGTAGAAGACTGAACCTGGACTCACACCTTTTACCATTAACTAAGATAGACTCTCACTGAATTAAAGATTTAAGCTTAAGACATGAAACTATAAAATACTAGAAGAAAGTACAGTGGTGCCCACTGTCACCATTCCCATTCAGCACAGTGCAGGAAGTTCTAGCCAAAGCAGTTAGGCAAGAGAAAGAAATAAAGTGTGGGCTAATATTGGAAGGAATCAGCCTGGGCTAATATTTTTATGAGAAGGACCTCCTGGGCAATTGAAGCAGCATCAAAAATATACTACTAGGACCTGATGAAACTAAAAAGTTTCTGCACAGCCAAGATCACAGTAAATAAAGCAAGCAGACAGCCCTCAGAATGAGAGAAGATATTATCAGGTTATGTCTCCAACAAAAGTTTAATAAACAGAATCCACAGAGAACTCAAATGTATTAGCAAGAAAAGAACAAGTGATCCTATCTCAGGGTAGACAAGGGACTTGAAGAGAAACTTCTCTGAAGAAGACAGGTGCATAGCCTACAGACACATGAAAAAATGCTCACCATCCTTAATCATTAGAGAAATGCAAATCAAAACCACTTTGAGATACGATGTAACCTCAGTAAGATTAGCCCACATAACAAAATTCCAAAACCAGAGATGTTGGCATGGATGTGGAGAAAAGGGAACACTTCTAAACTGCTGGTGGGAATGCAAACTAATATCTTTGATATTTGTCACAGGTTCATCTCACTAAAAGAAAACATTTTGTCCCATTTTGTAATCATTTCAACTTTTTCCATTAGATCCACTCATTAATAGTCCCTTTCATGGATGAAAGAGAAAACAAAAATAGCAAAATGCCCTTCTACTATGCCCTTCTACTCAAGTCTTCTAGTTTGATTTAAGTGTATACCAGTCTGAGTGAATATTAGATACTAACAGAGAAAGTAGACATGACTCTTAACATTTACATGGAACTTTTCTCCCCAGATGTCACAAGAACTTAACATTTGTATGGAACTTTTCTCCCCAGATTTCACAATGGAAACAAGGCTGCTTTTAGTTTATACTTTGTATATCCCTATAGTACAGATAAAGTGATTAAAATTCAATAAAATTTACTGCATACTCACTACAATGGCTAGTGTTAAAATAAATAAACAAACAGAAAATAATAAATGTTGGCAAACAAGTAGATAATTTCGCACTTTTGTGCATTGTTACTTGAAATATAAAATGGTGCAACCACTGTGGAAAACAATATAGCAATTCCTCCAAAAATTAAACATAAAATTACCCATATGATATACAATTCCACTTCTGTGTATAAAAACAAAAGAGTTGAAAATAGGAGCTCAAACTGATATTTTTACACTATGTTCATAGCAGCAATATTTACAATAGCCAACCAGTGCTCATGATGCATGAATGAATAAAATGTGATTTACATGTACAGTGGAATATTACCCAACCTTGAAAAGGAAGAATATTCTGACATATGGTACTACATGGATGAATGTTGAGTATATTATACTAAGTGAAAAAAGCCAGCCATAAAAAGACCAGTTTTATATGATTTTGCTTATATAAGGTTCTTAGAGTCAAATTTAGAGACCAAAAGTAGAAGAATGGTTGAAAGGGGCTGAGGGAATGGGAATTTGTTTTATTGGTAAATAAGAGAGTTTCAGTTGGAGAAGATGAAAATGTTCTGGACTTCAGTGATTGTGATATTTGCAGAATAAGATGAGTGTACTTAATTTTACAGAACTGTATACATTTAAAAATGGTTAAAATGTTAAATGTTGTTATATATACTTTACTACAATTAAAACAAAACTCAAGTTAAATAACATTCTTTAGTTCTGCAGTTGGTAAGTGAGAATTTCAACCCAAATGCATTTTATTCATTCAATCAGCAAATTTTATTGAGTTCCTAGTATATGTGGTATGTCAAGTACCATGCTAGTGCTGGAAAATGTCAGAAAATCAAAGAAAGTTCCTCGCCCATCTGTACCATTTAGTTGGAAGAGAAATATAATAAACTAAAATAATTAAAATGAAAATTATGTGATATGTGAGAAGGTGGTAATTACTACTGATAAAAAGAAAATCAAAACAAAGAAAAAGAGATTAAAGATTTCCAGTGTAACTCACTTCCAAAACTGGACTTCATCCAGGAACCTATGCTGTCTGTCAGAATATAAAAATTCTGAAAAAAAAAATGGAATAGTTTTCTTTACTTTGGATGTGTTTTTGTTTTGTCTGTTTCCCTTATCCTGAAAGTAATTTATTAAGAAAGTAAAAATAAAACATGTCTTATTTCTCTAAGAATCAGAAGAGGGCTTTTTAGAACAAGTCACTGAAATAATATTTCTATTCCAAAAAACCTCAGCATGTAAGTTTTTGTTCCTCTTACAAACCCAGGAAATAAAAGGCATGTGGGAGGTTGGAGAACACTTAGGTACCTTAAATGGAAAGAATGATCTTGAGAAATACAAGAATTCTCAGACTTTTAAATACAGATTTTAATAAATCTGTATTTAAAATCTTGCATCTGGATTTTATCAGATGTGTGACTTGGAGCAAGCCAGACTTTCTTACAATCAAAATTAATATAAAAGAAATCAGTTTGGCCAGGAGTGGTAGCTCATGCCTGTAATCTTAGCACTCTCAGAAGATGAGGCGGGTGGATTGCCTGAGGTCAGGAGTTTGAGATCAGTGTGAGCTAGAATAAGATTCTATCTCTAAAACTAGCCGGGTGTTGTGGCAGTGCCTGTAGTCCCAGTTATCTGGGAGGCTGAAGCAAGAGAATCACTTGAGCCCAAGGGTTTGAGGTTTCTGTGAGCTATGATCACAGCACTCTGTTAAGGGCAACAAGGAAAAAAAAAGTTCTACTCACTCTAGAGGGCAATCGTGATAATAAATTAACATTTTATTAGAAGAGCAGTTTTTTTATTTATCAAGCACTATATAAGTATGAATTCATTGTAATAATATTATACTACTTATCAACATATGCTTATTTTCACTGGCTATGAGAAACTGATTTTGGAACACCCATAGTTACTCTAAATGTATACTGAGGTCTTAAATTTTCCAATATCACCAAGGAGGAAAGAATCAATTTCTTCCTCCCTAATTGCCAATGTATTTACAGTATCTATAACATAATATAATTTCCGTGGTGTTGAGTAAAGAATTACCGTGGAAGATGAGAATCACAAACTCTTTATAAGCAGCCATTTCCTACAGTGATCCTAAGTATTTCCTGATTTCAGCATTTTTTTTTCTTTTGTAGGAAGGTAAGTAATACTTTTTTCCATTTTCATGAGTGTGTAAGTTCAACAAAAGGTAGAAATCTAGAGACCAAAGAAAGTAGCAATTCATGCCTTATTTACAGCCCAGTGTTTTAATTTATTGCCAGTGCAACAGAGCTGGAATTTACTCACCAAATGAAAATGTGCTAATCAAGTAGGCATTAGGTCACCTGTTGATATTTAAGAGTGTATATTAGTAAGAATTGAGATATTGCCTTGTCCTACCTGGGAACTGAGTGTGGCCACCATAGAAGGAAGAGACTACTGGTATGCAAGAGTGAGAACTCAATTTATGATGTAACTTTTAGAAAAATTAATGCAACATGTTTATACATTTTATCTGTTACACTTTATTGCAGTTACATATGTAGTTGTCTACCCTCTCCCCAACACTGTGAGCTTTTAGAAGAGAGAGAGTAAAAGTCTTACCATGTGTCTCTAGTTCAGTGCCAATACTTGGCACATGGGTGGGGGATTACAGCTAGAATCTTCTGCAGATTGAATGTTGAAAGTCTCCATGATTTGTAGGACAACCCCAGGCAACTCCTGATGGCACAAGAGTCTTACATGGAGAAAGGCTTAATATTCAGCGTATGCCTGGCTCTGGCTAAGAAGACAAAGGTTCAAGATGTGACTTTAATCTTAGCACATGGCCAGAACAGAACAATACCTCATATCTATATTGGGTTTTGGTCCAGAAAACTCTGTTATGTGGACCACAAATCAGAGACCAATGTCAATAGAAGGAGATTTTAGTCTTAAAGTCCTATATGTTATGATGCCACTAATAAAACAGAGAAAGAAATAAGAGCATAAAATGAAGCAGGATAAAAAGGATGACAGAAGAAAAAGAAAACATGTTAAGTAGAAACTAAGTTAAATAAAATAGTGTAAACAACAGAGGAAAAGGAGAAATGTCAATAGGGAGTTTGAAAATCTGGGCATTAAAAATACAGAAGTATCCTAGGAGGCTTTCCTATAAATTATAGAATGTCACAAGACTTCCAAAATGTTTAATTGAAATACAACAGAAATGGGAAAGAGGATTGGGCCACCAGCCTCCAGGTTCCCTTCTTGGGCATTCTTCTCATACACTTTCAGCAATATTTCCAAAACACACATGTGATCATGTCAATGCAATGCCTATACATATAAAAAAACTTGAATGAATATCCAAGGATTAAAAAAAATAAAGATTAAATCCTTCAACACAAGCATTCAAGTACCAAAGTTGGTCCTTTCTAGAATTTTTCCAACCAATTTCCCCACGACTGGGTATCCCCAGAGACATGGGATACTGATACTCAGATACTGATTAGTGATGTTGAGCTTTTTGGCCATTTGTCTATCTTCTTTTGGAAAACTATTCCTGTCCAATGCCCTCTTTTTAAAGAAGTTGCTTTCTTCTTGCTAATTTGTCTGAGCGCTTTGTGGATTCTGGATATTGGCTATTTATTGGATATAGAGTTTGAGAATATTTCCTACCATTTTGTAAGTTATCTATTTACTCTGTCAAGTATTTCCTTTGCTGTGCAGAAGATGCTTAATTTAATCAAGGTCCTTTTATTTATTTTTATTGTTGCTGTAATTGCCTTTGGAGTATTAGTAATGAGTTCTTTGCCTATGCCAGTGTCTGGAAGAGTTTTTCTTACATTTTCTTATAGAATTCCTCACATTCATCTTGAATGAATTTTCACATATGGTGAGAGACAGGGGTCTCATTTCATTCTTCTACATGTGGCTATCAAGTGTTCTCAGCCTTAGTTTTGAATAGTGTTTCCTTTTCCTAGTGTACATTGCTGTCATCATTGTCAAAGATGAATCTTTGTTTTTCAGTAGCTGTGTTTATGTCTGGTTTCTCTGTTCTGCTCCATTTGACTGTATATCTATTTTTATACCAGTACCATGCTGTTTTGCTTCCTACAGTTTTGTAATATAATTTGAAGTCTTATAATGTGATATCTCTGGGTTTGTTCTCTTTGTTTAAGTTTGCTTTGGCTATCCAGGCTCTTTTGGTTTCCAAATGAATAGAATTTTTTTTATATGTCTGTGAAAAGTGACATTGGTATTTTGATGTGGATTGTGTTGAATCTATAAATCACTTTGGGCAATTCAGATATTTTAACAATGCTGATTCTACCAATCTGTGAACAGGAGATGTTTTTCCATTGGTTTGTGCCATCTGCAATTTCCTTCAATAGTGTTTCATAGTTTTCCTTGTAGAGATCTTGTACCCAATTGGTTAAGTATATTCCTAAGTATTTTATTTTCTTTGTAACTATTGTAAATGGTAAATTGAGTCCTTGATTTGACTCTCAGTTTGATTGCTATTAGAGGATAGATAAACTACTGGTTTGTGTACATTGATTTTATAACCTGACAATTTGCTGACTTTATTTACTAATTCTATGAGTGTTTCTATGAAGTTGGGTTTTTTTTGAAAAAAGTTTTGATAAAACCTTTCTATGAAGTGTTTGGAATTTTCTAGTTGCAAGATTATATCATCAGCAATAAAGGACAGTTTGACCCCCACTTTCCCAATTTGGATATCCTTTTCTTTCTTTCTTGCCTAATTTCTCTGGTTGGGACTTCCAATACTATGTTGGACAGATGTAGTGACAGTGGGCACCTTGTCTTGTCCCATTTCCTAGGGGAAAAGCTTTCAACTTTTCCCCATTCAATATGATATTGGCTGTGGATTTGTTATATATGGCTTTTATAATTTTGAAATATGTTTCCTCTATACCTAGTTTGTTGAGATTTTTTTGTCATGAAAGGGTATTTTGTCATGAAAGGGATTTTGTTCAATGTTGTTTCTGCGTCTATTGAGATGATCACATGATCTTTGTTTTTGCTTCTCTTTATGTAGTGGATTGTGTTTATTGACTTACATACATTGAGCCATTCATACATCTCTGGATAGATGCCTACTTGAACTTGATAATTTTTGTATATATTTTTTGATGTGCTATTGAATTCAATTTTCTAGTATTTTTTTGAGAATTTTTGCATCTATATTCACAAAAGATATTGGTTTGTAGTTTTCTTTTATTGTTTTGCTCTTTCCTGATTTTGATATCAAGATTATACTGTATTCAAGAATGAATTAGGGAAGATCATCTCCTTCTTGATGTTATGAAATAATTTCTACAGAATGGGTACCAGTTTTTCATTGTAGGTGTGGTAGAATTTGGCTGTGAACCCATCTGGGCCAAAGCTTTTTATGAATGGAAAAATTTTATTACAGCTTCTGCCTTACTACTCATTATTGGTCTGTTTAGGATTTCTATTTCTTTCTGACTAAGTCTTAGGAGGTGGTGTGTTTCCAGGAATTTTCCCATTTCCTCTCCATTTTCTAGTTTATGTACATAGAGATTTTCATAGTATTCATGAATGATATTTTGTATTTTTGTAGTAAAAGTTGTGATGTGTCCTTTTTCATTTTTGATTGAGATTTTTGGGGTCCCTTTTCTTATATTTCTGGTTAATCTAGCTAGAGGTCTATTAATTTTATCTTTTTAAAGAAGTAACTTTTTGTTTTGTTGTTCCTTTGCATCTGTTTTTTTCTTTTTCTTTTTTTTTTCTTTTTGACAAGGAGTCTCACTCTGTCACCTGGGTAAGGTGCCTTGTCATCATTGTAGTTCACAGCAACCTCAACCTCAAACTATTATTGGGCTTGCAAAATCCTCTTATCTCAACCTTCCTAGTAGCTCAGACTGCAGGTGTCCACCATAACATGCAATTAATTTTTTGTTTTTGTTTTTTTTTTAGTAGAGATACAGTCTCACTCTTGCTCAGGCTGGTCTCAAACTCCTGAACTCAAGTGATCTTCCTGCCTTGGCTTCCCGATTGATCCCTTCTTCCTTGGCTAGGACTTTAAGCATGAGCTGTGGCATCAGGCCTGTATCTTTCTTTTTTTTGAAGTTTGCATTTTGTTTAGTTTTACTCTGAACTTTGGTATTTTTTTTCTTCTGCTGAATTTTGATTTGCTTTGTTCTTCCTTTTCTAGTTCTTCAAGATGTGACATTAGGTTGTTAAGTTATGATCTATCTTTTTGGTATAGGCATTTAGGACTATGAATTTTTCCTTACGACTACTTTTGCTATATCTATAGATTTCAATAGCCTATGTCTCCTTTGTAGTTCAGTTCAAGGAATCTTGATTTCCATCTTAATTTCATCATTGACCTAAGGATTATTTGGCAGCAGAATGTTTACTTTCCATGATTTTGTGTAAATCTGAGTGTTTCTCTTTCAATTGATTTCTATTTTTCTTCTACTGTGGTCTGAGAAGATACATGGTATGAAATTGATTTTTTCTTTATTTGAGACATGTTTTGTGTGCCTAAGATATAATCAATCTTGAAGAATGTCCATGTGCTGATGAGGAGAATGTATATTCAATAGATTTGGTATGGAATGTTCTGTAGATTTCTCCTAGGTCCATTTGTTTTAAAGTTCCATTTAAATCCAGTGTTTCCTTTTTGATTTACTGCTTTAATGATCTGTCCAGCTCTGTCAGTGGAATCCTTGCAGTTGTTATGTGACTGTTTCTCTCTGTAGATCTAGTAGAATCTGGGAGCCCCTGTGTTAGGTACATATATATTTAGGATACTTACATCTTCTTACTGAATTACACACTTTACCATTACCTAATGGCCTTCTTTGTCTCAACTATTAGTGATTTATTGCCTATTTTATCTGATAGAAGAGTGACTAGATATGATCACATTTTTGTTTGTTTATTTGTTTTTTGTTGTTGAGACAGAGTTCTACCCTATGCCCTGGTCAGAGTGCAAGGGCGTCATAGCTCACTGCAACCTCAGCATTTTTTGTTTTTCATTTATTTCCTGAATTTTATTTTTTTTGCCTCTTTTTGTTTGTTTGATTTTTCACTTTTTCTTCGAATCTTTTATATTATTTGATATGATATTCTGAATTCCATTGCTGATACTTTCCTTTTGGATGGGTCTAGTATTATAGAGCTATTGTAATCCCTTGGGTATGTTAACTGTTGTGCTTCTTCATATTTCCAGAGTTCTTTTGCTGGTTACTTCTCATCTGGATTCTCTTCTTTTAGCTCAGGGCTTACAGGTTTGCAACACCCCCATTACCCTTTGCTGGGAACTCCCCTATTTAGTGAGAAGAAGGGGAGATCCCTAGATGGGGCTTTTGTGTTCCTACATTGGAATATTGACCTGGCAGGAGGGAGGCAGGTATATTGAGAACCTGTATTGCAGATGTTCTGCTTTGTCCTGTGCCCCTGTGATTGTCACAGTTTAAGCAATTGGTGGATGATTTTTTATGGGGTGAGGAGTTGTTCCTCAGATTGTCAATGGAAGTTCAAGTTGGGAGGGGTTGGTTGATAACTTCTCCATGGAGGCTGGAATGTAGGGTATTGCTCTGCCCTGGGTCTTTCCACAGAATTGACAGAAGCAGGTGAGTGAAGGTTCTAGGCAGTGGTGGTGAGTGTCTGGGCTGTAGGAAATTTGCTTGAACCCAGTACAGGTATCTTGGAAGTCAAGACTGGGGGCTCTGTAGTGAAACATTGCACCTCAGGTTGGTTTTGCAAGCCCAGAGCCAGTGGTATAGAGTCAAGAGTGAAGTTTTAGAGTCCATATGCCAAGCTGAAATATTGAGGGTGGAGTTGTGGCAGTGACAGGAGCACTAGAGTCCTGGGGGCAGAGCCTTATGTGACCCTTAGGACACAGAGTTGTCCAATTAGTGACCGCACTGGAACCTCAGGGCCAGAATCTTGAGATCCTCCATGGTGGAGCTTAGTCTGGGAAACTGCAGTGGAGCCACATTGGATGGGTGCAAGCATGGGGGTCTCAGGGAGTGGGACTTTGTGTTGGGCTGCTCTATGACTGGGGTTGCCCCCTGCCCACATCCTGTTAAAGTAGTTATCATAAGGCATTTTAGGTGGTGTCTGTGGCTCCTAATATTTCCCCTGTGGTCAGATATCATGTTAATGAGGAAGGATGCTCAGCCCCCAGTCACAGAGCATGGTACAGGGCAGCATCCACTCTGCTCATTCCCTCCCTGGCCTGGGAAGGGTGATGTGAAGGTGGCAGCTACAAAGCTGAGCTCTGTGCAGACGTGTTTCCCTGTACCTGTGAGCTCAGAGTAGCATTAGTTGCAGTAACCTGGGACTGTTAGCCCTCAGATCCCTGCTGTACCCACTCTCCATTGCAGTGTTGCTATACAGAATTCAAGCAGCTCCCTGATGAGTCCACAGGTCTGTGGAGGTGGTGGTGGGCTCTCCTGACTTGTCTGCTGTGTCTGCTGGTTGAGCAGGGGATCTCTAGGACTCTCTCCTCTGGCCCTTCCCCACATTTGGATGCTTCCTAAAGATTTCCTTCTATCTCTCCAAAGGAATGTACTGATCACTTTCCCCTTCATTCTGAATGTCCTTTGTCACTTCTCTGGTGTTTTACCATGTTCTTTCCAGGTGGAGCCATCCATAGGTAAACTATTGCCTGTAACTTTCACTGCTTCCTTGGGTACAGAATGTGTGGGCTGCTTCTAGTCAACCATTTTTCCAATGTCCTCCTCCTATATTCATAAATTTCTCAGATAATCCTTACTCAAAAAATGTTTGTGTCACTAATTTGAAACATAGATTAAGCATATTTTAAGCAGAACTTTTCATTAATCTTTTCACTCCTATTAAAATCAATTATTATCATACCTTATTTTACTTATCATTAAATCTGCATTTATCAAGAAGTTGTTTACCTAATAATAGTTCCTCCATTTTAGCAACATATCTATCAACTGACTTATAAACATTTCTCATTTGATTTCTGAAGAAATCAGAATAGAATGTGTAAGGCATATGCTGCATTGTTTTATGGTCTTTACGTATATTGGAGGAAAGGGGCTGGTTCCTCTGAGAATTCTTTTATTATAGTTAGGTAATTGTTCATCAGGAGGAAGAGGCTCTGAATGGGGAGACTACAGTCCCAAGTTGTGTGGTGGTTCTACCCACCAGAACCAAGCTTAGGGAATGTAGGGACAGTTAATGCTCATAAAATGATATGATGCATTTACATAGATAATTAAATAATTAATTTAACAAATTACTCTAGAAACCTGGAGTTTTCTTAAATAAGAAAAGGTGGGGGGACTTATAGCTTTTATTTTATTTTTTTTTTTGAAGTATTTTGTTTTGCAAAAATAGCATGTTCAACAGCTTGGACTTGTGAGTGAACTTGTGTGTTTGAAAGGAACCAGTATTTCATTACAGGTGATGGGATATAGAACAGTTAAGCAGTGATTAGAGCCTTAGTGAACTTGTAGACCATACCAAGATGTTTTGATAATTTTGATTGGAGGATTTTGCCAAATTGCGTTGTATCATATTTTCAGCCCCTCTTCATTAAAATTTTTCATAAATACTATTAGCATGACTAAATAAATTCCACCCAATGGATATATTATGAATTGTTTAAGGATGATTTGAATGTTGAGTATTGTGATTTTTTTTACTTATTCACTATTATAAACCCCACAATGGCAAACATCTTTGTAAATCTTTACTTTTTATGGTCCATCCCTGATTTTTTTCCTAGAAGAATCACTTCTGAGGTAAGACTAGAAACATATTAGGTTCAAAGAAGCCAGACATAATCATGGCCCTATTTCAGGTTATTTTTTTCTTTTATTAGGAAACTGTGGAATTGCTACAACAGTCTATTAATGAATCTCCTGGCTTTTAGCCTTGCACTTCTCCAATCCATTCCCTACATAGCCAAAGTATACTTTCTAAAATATAAATCTGTTCACATGCTCCCTACTAAACTTCATACAATAAATGGCTCCTCAATGTGTCATGTATAAACTATCCAAATTCAAGAAAATTTTAAGGCTTTGAATATATACTAGCAAATTGCTTGTAGGAATGTTGCAGCAATTTATACTCCAACAAGCAATGTACAAACTTGTTAGAACTTACGCCCTAAACAACATACGCTATTCTCAAATCACACACATTATAGTGTTCTGCTACTAAATAGATTAATTTATGAATTACTTACACTCAGGAATACTGCCCTGATCACTTTTGAGTCATAACAGGAGTGCAGAATTGGTGAACAATGAATGAATTAATGCTATCTGACACAAACACTTCATCTGTATGTAGACTTGAAGATTCTTTTACCATTTGCTCTGCTGGGATTTAGGGAGAGGTAGGATGAAAGCCAGGAGTTGAGGGTTCAAACAAGGCATCAGACATGGAGTCAAAGGTTAAAGTAGGTAACATACAAGCCATTAGTTCAGAGCATCTGATTAAAGCTGATCTTTTAAGTTCTCAAGGATATGTCTTATATACTAAGTCATATAGAGTTATTTTACTGAAAAGGTCAAGGTGGGGCAATGAGGTGATGTAGTCACAGTTCACTCACTTATGCTCCTTAGATGACAATCTTTTTTTTTTTTTTTCGTTATTGTTGGGGATTCATTGAGGGTACAAGAAACCACGTTACACTGATTGCATTTGTTGGGTAAAGACCCTCTTACAATTGTGTTTTGCCCCCAAAAGGTGTGGCACACACCAAGACCCCACCCGCCCCCCCTTGCTCCTTCCCTCTCTCTGCTCTTCCTTTCCCAGCCCCTCCCTCAGTTTTCATATGCAAGGCAGGCATGTGTAGCCTCACAGGCACCATGAATCCTCCTCCCAGCAGTGTGCCTTTTAAACTTGAATGTGCATACAATCCTCTGGGAATCATGCTAAAATACTAGATTCTGATTCAGAAAACCCAGCTTGGGGATGGTATTCTGCATTCCTTACAAGCTTCCAGGTGATGTTCATGCTGCTGATACCAGGACCATACTTTGAGTAGAAAAGTTCTAGCATATTTTTTCCTTCTTTAACTGCATAATGAGAGTTTTGCTCCTTACCTCAAAATATTGTTATGAGACTTAAATACCAAAAATCTAGGCAATGTATCTGGTTACTCTAAGTACTCATTGATGCTTCTTGCAGAATTATTTTTTAATCTGAATTAAATTGGTCCGCGATGGTGGACCTCAAACTTGGCTACATTAAAAAAAAAACTGGGAAGCTTCTAAAACATACTGATGGATGCCAGGGTCCCATTCAGGTCAATTAAATCAGAATCTCTTGGGAAAGAGACCAGGTGTGGTTGTTTATAACATGTTCCAGGTGAGTTTTTCTCATTTAAGGAGGCTGCATCATGGTGAACTGAGAGGGCGTCTGAATTCTGAGTCTGGGGCGCCAGCTCCCTTTGGACTATACATGGGAGGCACAGCAGGTACTTAGAAGAACTGCAGGGCAGCACATTGTGGGGATCTGTTGCCCTATTTAGGCCTGTGCAGCTGTCTGCAATTTGGCAAAGCATCAGAAATCAGGCTCACTTTTGGAGCTTGGTACATATACAGATTCCCAGGCTCTATCTAAAATCTGGTGATTATTGTTTTAATTTTTCCAAATGTTTTCAGTAATTAGTTGCCCCACCAAGTCCCAAACAACAACATGCATAGATGCTAGAGAAAAGGGAAATTCATCAAATACACACTATGATCATGATCTCAAGTGATGAAGCTGTAGTTGTATCTTTAATACACTAAGTAATAGTCAATTTACTGAAGCAAGTAAACTATCTTGTCTCCAATTCTCCCCAAATAATAATAATGATGAACAGATTTATCACTTTCTACCTGATGTAGGGGGTTCTTCAGTGGTGTTTTGACCATAATTCAGGCTCTCTAGGAATCATTTCAACCTTCCCTAATTGTGACTTCAGCTTTGCTATGCCTGGAGTTTTCCAGGTTGTGTATGTATTGAGAGAGCTTATAGAAAAAGACTCAGTGAGTGTTCTGTTGTACCTTAACTATAAAGCCCTCTTTAAATAACTTTCTCTTTTACAAAAAAATCCAATTGAACTGCCTTGTGATGACCGAAGACAATTATTTACAGAGGAGTATATTGCTTCAGGAAATGTAAACCACCAATGACAGGGTCCTTGACCTAAGAGGCTTAAGCTTTAAGATAGGGGTAAACAATGTAAGATAACAGTAAAATGAAGTCAATCTCAAGGCTAGAGAGTAACAAACCCTGCCTGGAGGCTGTGGGGAAGCAGAATGCCATCATTTCCCTCCCACACCTCATGAAATAAAATGGCTTCTAGAAAACCCTGGACCCTTTGGGATCCAAGAATAGTTTAGAACTTTAATTTTTCACTTCAGCCTTTTATAAGGAAAGTTGAAAATAAAATATTCAATTCAAACTGTGGCTTGTTTTAGCTTCAGTTAGCATTGTATAGACAAGATTTACCACGATCATGGCCAATACCATGAATTTGGTTTTGAAGATTTTACTGGGTGGATTACTTTGTGATCCCAAGGCTTTCTCACTGGTCTGTTTAATGGCTAGTTGTTGTTGTTGTTAGGTTAAGAGATTTATTTCCTATTTTATTTTTTCTTTATACTAATGTAACCCAGTATAATATACTAAATAAATGTGACAGAAGGTAATCAAATGCTTAGCAGTATCAATTTCATTTGTGATTAGTCTTTCGGAGTATTCTGGTTTTGGCTCCATTAACATCAGTATAGGAAGAAAAATATAGTCAAATCCCTAAGTGATATTTGGTCATTAATAGCTTAATGTATGTTTATTTTTTCTTTCTCGGTTTTTATTTCAGAAAATAAATCCTGGATTATGTTCTCAATGGAATTAGAACTATTTTTTTATGTATCTTTTCCTTAAAACCCCTTAGGCTCCCCCACCCTCCCCTTGTGGTTTTTATAAAGATTTAACAACTGCCAGCCCTGGAATCTGATGACCTCTTTCTTTCCTTGGACTAGATAAGATAGCACAGCTGCTTGGTAAGCTTTCCCACTGAGGCTGCCAATGGTGGTGGGGGACGGGGTGGGGTATCCATCTATGGGCAGGGAGGTAATTCAATCTCCACATGGGATCAAGACTTGTCAAAGTTAGAGCTGAAACTGTGTGCTACATTAAATGACATTTAGTGTTACTGTCCTACTCCTTGAACTACTGTGCACAGAGACCACCCAACCTATAGAAATTCCTTGAGTCCATCAGGGAACAAAGTTATCATGGTCAATATGGTCATCCAAGGCTATCTGAAGCCAGCTTCTTTAGATCCCACCAGTGATGTTTCTGGCAGAGCAATTTCACATTTCCAATGAAATCTCATCTCATAAGGAAAGTTAATAATCTTTGGTGAGAAATGACTTGTGGCATGAACCTACAGAGCAGGAAATTAAGAAGCAGTCAGGCAGAGCTTAGAGATGAGCAATGTGGCTCTGATGCATTGTTTTTACTTAGCCTGCCCTGACCTTATACCATTGTTTTTCATCCATGTTTGTAACTTATTGTGCCCCTGCCCTTATCTTCTCTAGTTTGCTGATTTTCAAACACAGGTGTTCATCAGACTCATATTCCTGGGGCTCATCCATAGACAGATTCTGGTTCAGAAATCTTATGTATGGTCTCAGAGGCTACATTTTTAACAAACACCCCAGGTGCTTGTGGTCTAAAGACCACACTTTGAGGAAAGCGTCAGTAACATAAAATGGCATCACTCAGCCCCATGTCAAAAGGAATGTCTGCTTCATAGAATATTCACATTTTATTGTGATTCAGTTTAATATGTCATCCAACTCTTAAAATATAAAATTTTATGGAGAGATATGTAAAGAAAAACCTATTCTAGGATACCTATGCAAAACAATAGTATAGACTGTAAATGCTTGATGAGTTAACCAAAGGGGCAGTTATAATTAGCAGCAGCGGTCATGGAAATCTTTCCAATGCTTTAATTTCTTCATTTTCAGGAAAGCTGTTTTTGACATAGAAAATACTAAGTAGGAGGGGACCAGTGATTTGCCTGTAATCCTAGCTGATAATAGAAACAGTATTTTTCGTAATTTCATTTATGAAAATAGAATTGATTAAGCACATGTTATGTGGAAGATATTTTTTGTTTGTTATGAAGGGGTGCTACTGTCTAGTCTGGTCAGAATTGAAGTTCTCACCATTCTTAAACTCCTCTAAAGAAACAGAACATGTTCAGTGGGTTTAAAAGGAAAAAAAAAATCCCTAAAACTTGACCCAAAGAAAACACTGGAGCTCTTAAAAGAGTCAATTCACCCTTAAAAAATCTAATGAGCGATTTAAAACATTTTAAGATGACTCAATTTATTATTATTACTGCTCCTGCTGCTGCTACTATGGGGTATTTTTCAGTTCTAAAATGTTGAAATGCACAATGATAGAATTTTTCTTCGGTTAAATAGAATATTAAAAAGATTCAAAGACTATGAGTCAGGTGACTTAGCTTCTAATACCAAGGTTAGTATTTACTTTAACCTTAAGTAAATAAATTAATCGGTCTATGTCCAAGTCTTGCAGAATAAAACTAATAATACTTACTCTATTTTGAAGATGTATTAGCAAGGTAAATAAAAACAACAATTAAAATCTGGGCAAGTAAAATAACATGTTTGTATACAAAGGAGTATTACAAAATACATATATACTTTTTCCTCCCTGCAAATCTACAAGGTGAGGTATGTAGTGAAATTGAGTCTCTTTCAATGGGGCTTTGTATTCCCTGACTCCCTTGGGTGCTCTTCTTTCCTGCCCTGTGTTCTCACTCTTGGCAACACAAGAGGATAACGGTTCAAAGTCTTAAGCCAAATCAGTACAAGTTTAATTGGTTTTCCATAAATACTACATTAAAGTTCAGATGAACCATTAAATTATTGTAATGATGATGAATAGGTGACATGGTTATCAAGGACTGTAAGTCATCTCTTAATATGAAATGACATTACAATCTGTTTTCTTTCTTTTTCTTTCTTTTTTTTTTTTTTTGATACAGTGTCTCACTCTGCTGCCCTGGGTAGAGACGTGTGGTATCACAGCTCACAGAAAACTCAAACTCTCACTCACCCCAATGCCTAGCTTATTTTCTATTTTTAGTAGAGATGGGGTCTCGCTCTTTCTCAGGCTGGTCTCAAACTCAAGCAATCCACCCATCTCAACCTCCCAAAGTACTAGGATTATAGGAATGAGCCACTACACTTAGCCATTATCATTGGTTTTAATCAAATAATAAGGAAATAATCTAAGTTTTAAAAAAATACCTACATATACGTATAAACATATTTTGTTGAGATACCTGTCTAAAGGAAATGTTGCTGTTTCTAGAACTTGGAGGTTCTATTGCAAATAACAGTGTCTGTATTATTAGCACAGCCATTTCCAATTAGGCCATGGCATTTTAAATTGGAATATAAACATGGTTGCTTTTAAGAAAAAAATATTGATCACCTACTATGTGCAAAACTCTGTGGTTGGTAATGCAGAAGACACAAAAATATTTAAATAATGTTATAAGTGAAAAGTACCTTAAAGAAATAACAATAAACAGAAGAATTCAAAAGAAGGAATAAAAATACATAAATACATAGATTGCCTAACATTGAATAGAGTCAAGATGAAAAATTACCTCTAGATTTACTTTCTTTCTTGCTTTATAAAACACCCTTGTACCATTTAATTTCATTGCAAAGAAGGACCAGGAAGTATATTTGGTTGTTATCTTGACACTCCTTTTTTTATTTTATTTATTATCTTTTTTTTTTTAATTGTTGGGGATTCATTGAGGGTACAAAATGTGGGGGAGAGGAAGAGCACAGAGCAGGAAGGAGGGAGTGGAGTGGGGTCTCAGTGCGTGACACACTTTTTATTTTTTACTTCATTGTTTCTCTCATCCTTTATTTATACTATTAGAAGCTAAAAGGTGTTTGAAATATTTCACCTCCATCAAAATAACTTTAATAAATTGAACCAATGTAATGTATAATCAGTGCACATTCCCTGATCTTGTCCTTTTGTTTCATTGCTCACAGGGTATCAGCCCACTGTATTCCAGCCCTTGGTTTTCTGTCCTTGAGATTTTTAACTTACCTATATCTAGTAGATAAGCTGCCATGTTTTCTTTCAATGTTTAAACAAATATTCTCTTTCATTGATTGGGAGAAGAAAGTGTCTATACCCTCTTTAGCTTGTACTGTTTGAATGTTTGAGCACAAAATCTGACAAGATGCTTTGGAATCATTTCTTCCTTTTTGCTTATGGTGGAACAAAAAGACAGGGTATTATTTCCTTGCTGGAATCACATAACCCCAAGTCAGCCAAGGCAATTTCACAGTGCCTGACCAAAACACCTTGGCTGTTGCTGCCATACAGAGAGATGTTTTTGGCTGAGAATGGTAGCTTGAGTAATTGCTAAATGCCCTATATTTGGCATTCTACTTCAAGTAAACAGGGAGAACAGAGCAGGCCTTCATGATCTTTACTGAAAGATTTTGGTGAGTAAACATCTACCTTATTAATTCCATTGGGCTTTTTTCTCTTTATGTTAGTATCTTTTACTTGCTCATTTTGGACATTTCAGTTGATGTTGATGTTTCTTTGATATACAATGATCAAATATCACCTTGACCATTCCTTCTGAACTGCTCTGATGTGTGAATTAAGAACCACTCCTCTAGCACAGTATCTTTTCATGATTACTTTTTGAATTTTTTTGGCTTTGTTTCCTTAGCTAGACAAAAATGTTTTAAGAATATGTTCCAGATTCCCAAGATGCATACTTATTTCATATTTGTTGAGGGTTTAGCATGATGATGAATGTAGAACAAATATTCATTAACTCCTTAATTGATTCATTAATCAAGTTTTCTGCTGAAGACTGACTCCTTGGAGGTAATTAGCAGGTATTTGCAGTGGGCTGTTTGGTACAGTTTGGAAAAGCATTGTGCTACTGCCCTTTGGGAGAGGTGGGTGTTGGTCCCTGGATGGATTTGACTTATGAATTTTGCTTCTTGTTTTCAATCAACCTCCTTACAAATGTGTGAGCCTAATTGCAAAAAAGAACCTATATTCAAGTTGGTAGCAAAAAGCAACAACTTAAGGGTATGCCCCAAATGGTGTTCAGTAATGGCCTCCATAGATTAAATATTTGAGAGCAAATAGAATAATAAAATAATTTTTTAACCTTCTTTTCCTTTTTTTATCTATCTGCTTTCTTCACTCCCTCCAACCCTTTTGTCCTTTCTTCAAAAAATGTTGATTGAGTCCCGCCAGAGACTGACACAGTGTTAAAGGGAAGAGCTATAATGGCAAAAGAAGTACACCCTGACTCTGTTCCCTTTTCAGAAAGGAGTCAGACAAGCAGCATTCTAACCAGAATTCTATAAAATGCCACAGGAACATACCATCCTGTATCAATGGACTGGCATAGGAAGAGTTAATTGATTCAGAAAGAATATGTATGGTTGGTTGGGGAAAATCAAATATGAAAGGCCCCAGGTGAGAAAAAGAATGGCTGATTAGGAAAGCCAGAAGAATGTCAGCATGAAGTTGAGGTTGGGAGCAAGAGGGAAAGGGAGGGGAGGGGTGGGGGGAGGATGGGTAGAGGGAGGGCAATTAGTGGGAACACACCTACGGTGCATCTTAGCAGGGTACTGGCAAAACTTATTAAAGGTAGAGTATTAATGTCTTTATATAGTGATCAAGGAAA
>CAUYON010167129.1:0-12027 GCA_963573935.1 Arctocebus calabarensis
CTTTATCACCCTGGGTAGAGTGCCATGGCGTCACGCTGCTCACAGCAACCTCCAGCTCTTGGGCTTAAGCGATTCTCTTGCCTCAGCCTCCCTAGTAGCTGGGACTACAGGCACCTGCCACAGCGCCCGGCTATTTTTTTGGTTTTTGCAGTTCGGCCGAGGCCGGGCTTGAACCCGCCACCTTCGGTATATGGGGCCGGCGCCCTGCTTGCTGAGCCACAGGAGCCGCCCTTTTTTAGCTTAATTTTTAAAAAGTTTTTTAGAGATGAGTTGTCATTCTGTCTCCCAGACTAGAGTGCAATATGACATGACCAAGCTTATTGCAGCCTTGAACTCTTGGGTTCAAGTGATCCTTCTGTCTCAGCTCCCAAGTAGCTAGGACTATAAGCTCTGTCTACCATGCGTGGCTAAAAGATTGAATTTTTTATTTTTTATCCTGAAATGAGTACTTCCTGTATTATTTTAGATAAAACAGGTGGAAAGAAGTTCTCCAAAGAATTTGAAGAGGCAAGCTCCAAGTTGGAGGAATTTGTGAATGGATTAGATAAGCAAGTGAAAAATGGGCCCTCACTAACAGAAGCACTGGAAAATGCTGGAATTTTCTATGAAGCACAATACAAAGAAGTAAAAGTGGTAGCTAATGTAAGTAATAATTAAAACCATCTCATACTACATGCTTACTGTATATCAGAAACCATTTATATTTGATGTTGTCTGGCTGTGTTAGGGTACGCATTATCATCTCCATATATGAAGAAATTACTTTTTTGTTTTTATTTATTTATTTTTTCTTTTTTTGAGACAGAGTCTCACTATGTCCCCCCTTGGTAGAGTGCCATGGCGTCATAGCTCACAGCAACCTCAACCTTTTGTCTTAGGTGATCCTCTTGCCTCAGGCTCCCAAGTAGCTGGGACTACAGGCGCCCGCCACAACGCCCGGCTATTTTTATAGATGGGCTCTTGCTCTGGCTCAGACTGTCTTGAACTCCTGCGCTCAAGCAGTCTGCCTGCCCCATCCTTCCAGAGTGCTAGGATTACAGTTGTGAGCCACCATGCTTGGCCTGAACATGTTTGAAGATTACAAGTCAAATATTTTGCATAATTTCCTCTAATTTGATTTATGTAATACTTATGATCAGATTGAGGTTGTGTATCTTCAGGAGTATCATAGAAATGGATTTCGGGTTCTTGTTTCATCCTGTCATTTGGCATACAAATTTGACTTTTCCCACTACCTGTGATGTTCCCTTTGATTCTTGATTAATGTGGCGTTTTCCAGGCTTATTTATTATAAAATTTTCCATTAGTAATTTTCACAGATGGAATTGTACATCTCAAAAACACATATTGAAGCCCTAAGTATTGTTCAGATGAGTGTGACCTTGGAAATAGGGTCCTTACAGACATGATCAAGTTAAAATAAGATCATTAGAGTAGGTTCTTTTTGTTTGTTTGTTTGTTTTTTTCTTGAGAGTCTCACTGTGTCACCCTTGGTAGAATGCCATGGCATCACAGCTCATAGCAACCTCAAACTCTTGGACTTAAGTAATTTTCTTACCCCAGCCTCCCAAGTAGCTGGGACTATAGGTGCCCACCATAACCCCCGGCTATTTTTTTGTTGTAGTTGTCATTATTGTTTGGCAGACCTGGGCCAGGTTCAAACCCACCAGCTCCCATGTATGTGGCTATGTGGCTGGCGCCCTAGCCACTGAGCTACAGGGGCTGATCCCAATTAGATTATTGTTAATGGAAAGTCTGTATTTTCTTCAGATTTCCCCAGTTTTTACCTAATGTCCTTTTTTATAATCCCATTCAAGATACCATAGTGTAGCTCGGTGCCTGTGGCTCAGCGGGCTAACACGCGAGCCACGTACACCTCAGGTGGTGGGTTCGAATCCAGCCCAGGCCCACCAAACAACAACGGATGCAACCAAAAAATGGCTGAGCGTTGTGGCAGGTGCCTGTAGTGCCAGCTACTTGGGAGGCAGAGGCAGGAGACTCACTTGAGCCCAGGAATTGGAGGTTGCTGTGAGCTGTGACACCACAGCACTCTATCCAGGGTGACAACTTGTGGCTCTGTCTCCAAAAAAAAAAAAAAAGATACCATAGTGCATTTAGGAGTTATGTTTCCTTTATCCTCAGTTTTCTTTTATTTGTGACAGTTGGATTTTTTTTTTTATTTGTACTGACGTTGACGGTTTTCAAGAGTACTAGTATTTAGTAGATAATCAACTGAAATTTGACCGATGTTTTCTCATGATTAAACTAGGGTTGTGGAGGGCCAGGCTTGGTGGCTCACTCCTGTAATCCCAACACTCTGGGAGGCCTAGGCGGGTGGATTGCCTGAGCTCACAGGTTTGAGACCACAAGAAAAAAAGGCAATTAGAAATGTGAAAAAGCAGGAAAACTAAAATGAAACTTATACGTTGGACTGAAACTCATGGTTTTCAATACATACATGGAGAGAAATGTAAATGTATGTGTGTGTGTGTAGGTTAAGGGCATATATACACTCTTGAAGCTCACAGGGTGTGGTAGGAGTGATTATCACATAGTAAACAAGGAGTTTACGTAGTGCTTAGATCTTGGTTTCTAAAGATAGTTTTTTAATAAGGCATTAGGGCTTCTTGGACAAGTACGTGCAACAAGAAAAACAAGATAATCCTGTAACACCTTGTTCTAAAAGTAAGAAATTGCTCAAAAAATGATGGGGAAATGTCAAAGAATACAAAAAGAGGCTCCCACTGGCCAAATCTTGTCAATTTGAGCATCAAAATAAATATTGGTTGTAATGAATTGATACAATAAATAAGACTATGAGTCCATACTGATATAAATTAATAACTAAACTGAAAGTCTCATGAGGAACGAGGTGTTTACATAGCTTCAAAATAATTAATTTAATTTCTACCTTCATTTCCTAGATCTGTGGAAATAAAATGCTATAAAATGGCTGGCTTAAAACAACAGAAATTAATTGTTTCATAATTCTAGAGGTTAAGAAGTCCAAATCAGTACTGTTTTTCTTGAGACAGATGGTGACTGTTTCACTTTGTCACCCTCGGTAGAGTGCTGTGGTGTCACAGCTCATAGCAACCTCCAACTCTTGGGTTAGAACGAGTCTCTTGCCTCACCCTCCCGAGTACTTGGGACTACAGGCGCCCACCACAATGCATGGCTGTTTTTATTGTAGTTGCTACTGCTGTTTTAGCTGGCCAGGGCCAGGTTCGAACCTGTCACCCTCTGTATATGGATGGGGCCGGCACCCTACCCACTGAGCCACAGGTGCCCCCCTCCAAATCAGGACTTTTAATAGTTCCCTCCTCAATTAGGTAGAAATTCCCTGTTCTTTCTTAGCATCTGTTTGTATCCACTGATCCTCGGTGCTCCTTGGATCGCACTCATCACTCCAATGCCTGCCTCTGTTATGCTGCAATGTTCTCCCTTCGCCTGTGTCCAGTTCCGATCTTCTTATGTGGATCTCAATTATACTGGATGATAAAGAACCACTCTAATGGCTCAGCTCCCATAGCACCGTGGTTACAGCACCACCCACATACACAGAGGCTGGTGGGTTCAAGCCCAACCCAGGCCCAGCTAAACAACAATAACAACTGCAACAAAAAATACCCAGGCATTGGGGAGGTCACAGAAACAGAATGCAAGCTACACTTGGGTTCTTGAACAAGTCACAAAAATGAGACTGGAGAGAGTCTGGATGTCAGGGACCTTCACTCACAGCTGTCCAGTGGTCCACACTGGGGCTTAGTGCAGCCTCAGTGCAGGAGAGGAGAGACAGTGGGCTTTGTTCACTCTAGCCATAGGGGGTCGAACGGGATCTTTTGCATTGCACAGATTTTATACATAAATATATTTTGTTTGGGGCAGCAGCTGTGGCTCAAGGAGTAGGGTGCCGGCCCCATATACCGGGGGTAGCAGGTTCAAACCCGGCCCTGGCCAAAAACTGCAAAAAAAAAAAAAGGTATATGTACATACACACACACACACACATATATATATATGTATATGTATATTTTGTTTGTTTGTCATGAGCCATTTTCAATAAAAGGGTGTTGTGGCAGGCGACTATAGTCCAAGCTACTTGATAGGCTGAGGCAAGAGGATCACTTGAGCCCAAGAGTTTGAGGTTGCTATGACTATGATGCCACAGCATTCTATCAAGGGCAACAAAGTGAGGCTCGGTGCCTGTGGCTCAACAGGCTGAGGCGCCAGTCACATACACCTGTACTGGCAGGTTCGAATCCAGCCCAGGCCCGCCAAACAACGATGGCTGCACCCAAAAAATAGCCGGGCGTTGTGGCGAGCACCTGTAGCCCCAGCTACTTGGGAGGCTGAGGCGGGAGATTCGCTTGAGCCCAGGAATTGGAGGTTGCTGTGAGCTGTGATGCTACAGCACTCTACCCAAGGTGACAGCTTGAGGCTCTGTCTCAAAAAAAAAAAAAAGGCAACAAAGTGAGACTGTCTCCAAAAAAAGAAAAAATAATAATAATGATAGGGGAAATTGAGTGTAGAGCATGTGAGAACGCTTTCTGAGACGGAATCTCACTCTGTCTCACTGTGTAGAGTGATGTGGCTTCATCATAGCTCACAGCAACCTCAAATTCCTGGGTTCACGCTGTCCTGAGTAGCAGGGACGCCAGGCTAATTTTTGCCTATTCTTAGTAGAGACAGGTTCTCACTCTTGTTTAGGCTTATGTGGGAATGTGGGAACTTTCTATACTATCTTTGCAGTAATTTTGTATACCTAAAACAATTCCATTCTAAGTGCTTATTTTTTTATTTTATTTTGAGACAGTCTCGCCATGTGCCCCAGGCTAGAGTGCCATGGCCTTAGCTCACAGCAACTTCAAACTCCAGGGCTCAGGGATCATCTTGTCTCAGCCTCCCAACTAGCTGAGACTACAGGTGTCTGCCACCACGCCCAATAGTTTTTTTCTATTTTTAGTAGAGTCAGGGGTCTCGCTCTTGCTCAGGATGGTCTGGAACTCCTGAGCTCAAGCAGTCCACCCACCTCAGCCTCCCAGAGTACTAAGATTACTGGTGTTATCCACCACATCTGGCCTTATTTTTTAAAAAAATCATTGGGATTTGACTTTTCAGGCCATTCTTTATTTTATTTTATTTTATTTTTTGAGACAGAGCCTCAAGCTGTCACCCTGGATAGAGTGCTGTGGCATCACAGCTCACAGTAACCCCCAATTCCTGGGCTCAAGCGAGTCTCCTGCCTCCACCTCCCAAGTGGCTGGGACAACAGGCACCCGCCACAACGCCCAGCCATTTTTTGGTTGCAGCCGTCATTGTTGTTTGGCTGGCACCTTAGCCTGTTGAGCCACAGGCGCCGAGCCCCATCCTTTATTTTTGGATTTGATTTTTGTATGTCTTGTCTCAGGTACCTAGAAGAGTGATCAGCTGGGCGGCACCTGTGGCTCAGTGAGTAGGGCGCTTGTCCCATACACCATGGGTGGCAAATTTGAACCCGGCCCTTGCCAAACTTCAACAAAAAAATAGCTGGGCTAGTCCTGGCTCCTGTGGCTCAAGTGGCTAAGGCGCCAGCCACATACACCTGAGCTAGCTGGTTTGAATCCAACTCGGGCCTGCCAAACAGCAGTGACAACTGCAATCAAAAAATAGCCAGGCGTTGTGGCAGCCACCTGTAATTCCATCTCCTTGGGAGGTGGTTTTAGGGGAATCACTTGAGCTTAGGAATTGGAGGTTGCTGTGAGCTGTGATGTCACAGCATTCTACCTAGGGCGACAGCTTGAGGCCTGGTCTCCAAAAAAAAAAGCCAGGCTTTGTGGTGGGCACCTGTAGTCCCAGCTACTCTGGAGGCTGAGGCAAGAGAATCGCCCAAGCCCAGGAGTTGGAGGTTGCTGTGAGCTGTGATGCCATGGCACTCTACCGAGGGCAACAAAATGAGACTCTGTCACAAAAAAAAAAAAGAGTGATCAACATACTTAGGCTCTCAGTAGGCAATGCTTTGTTGAATGGACAAATAGAAGTGAGGAAGAAAAATTACACATCTAGGTTTCTAACTCAGGGAATTGTGTGGAATACAAAAAGTAGAGATTAGAAACTACTTTGTGCCATTGGAAAGATGATGATCTCTTGTTTTGTGCTGATAAATGTTAATTAGAAAATCTAAGCAGAGTTAAAATGGTAACTTCTTTATTCTGTTTCCAAAGGAGTAAATTCTTTTTTCTTTTTTAGGCATACAAAACCTTTGCTAACCGAGTTAACAATTTAAAGAAAAAGTTGGATCAGTTGAAGTCAACCCTTCCTGATCCTGAAGAATCACCAGTCCCTTCCCCAAGCATGGATGCTCCCTCCCCAACTGGTTCTGAGTCTCCTTTTCAGGGCATGGGGGGTGAGGAATCCCAGTCACCAACCATGGAGAGCGAGAAATCTGCCACACCTGAACCTGTCAGAGATAATCGTGATGTGGAAGACATGGAACTCTCAGATGTGGAAGATGATGCGTCAAAAATCATTGGTATGTCCTTAGGTGATTAATAAACAACTTGCTTCTGGCTCGGCACCCGTAGCACAGCGGTTACAGCTCCAGCCACATACACCAAGGGTGGCTTGTTTGAACCTGGCCCATGCCAGATAAACAACTGCAACAAAAAAATAGCCGGTGGGCAGTACCTGTGGCTCAAAGGAGTAGGGCGCTGGCTCCCTATGCTGGAGGTGGTGGGTTCAAACCCAGCCCCAGCCAAAAACTGCAAATAAAAAAAAAAATAGACAGACATTGTGGCGGGCACCTGTAGTCCCAGCTATTTGGGAGGCTGAGGCAAGAGAATTACTTAAGCCCAAGAGTTTGAGCTGTGACACTATGGCACGCTACCGAAAAGTAAAACTCTATCTCAAAAAACAAATAAATAAACAACTTCATCTCTATTTTGCTTTCCTAAGAATAAGTTGATCACAGACAAGTATTCAAAGATAGTTTAATTCTGGACAGTGCCTGTGGCTCAGAGGAGTGGGGGCTGGCCCCATATACCGCAGATGGCGGGTTCAAACCCAGGCCCGGGCAAAAACTGCAAAAGAAAAAAAAAAAAAAAATATATATATATATAGTTTAATTCTTATAAGATTAGAACACCAGTGCAGCATTAATGTCTCTAGAACAGTAGTTATTTGTATGCCATATAGGTTAAGAATCATTGCCCAGTAGCTGCAATATAATAGCCACTAATTACATGTGGCTATTAAGCATTTGAAACAGGGCTTGTTCAACTTCAGATGTGCTATAAAGTATAAAATATACATTGGATTCCAGAAAGTTTGTACCCATCCCCAAAGTGAAAATATCTTATTCATAATTTTTATGCTTACAACTTACATAAATGAAAAAATTGTGATATATTAAGATAAATTATTAAAATTAAATGTGTTTGTTCTTTTTATGTTTTATTTATTTATTTTTCTTTTTTGAGACAGAGTCTCACTGTGTCGCCCTCAGTAGAATGCCATGGCATACAGCTCACAACAACCTCAAACTCTCAGGCTTAAGCTGTTCTCTTGCCTCAGCCTCCCAAGTAGCTGGGACTACAAAGCACCCTCTTATTTTTTTGTTGCAGTTGGTTAGTTGGCCGAGACCAGGTTCGAACCTGCCACCCTTGGTGTATGTGGCTGGCACTATAACCACTGTGCTACAGGTGCCGAGCTGTGTATCTGTTCTTTTTATTTTATTTTATTTTATTTTATTTTAAGAGACTATAGCGTTCTTGGTAGAGTGCTGTAGTGTCACAGCTTACAGCAACCTCCAACTCCTAGGCTTAAGGGATTCTTTTGCCTCAGCCTCCCGAGTAGCTGGGACTACAGGCCACAATACCTGCCTGGTTTTTTTGTTGCAGTTTGGCTGGGGCCAGGTTTTTACCTGCCACCCTTGATATATGGGGCCCCACCCTCCCCACTGGGCCATAGGCACTGCCCTATCTGTTCTTTTTTGCAGGGGCAGGGCTGGGTTTGAACCCGCCACCTCCAGCACATGAGGCCGGTGACCTACTCCTTTGAGCCACAGGCACCACCCCCTATCTATTCTTTTTGGGTGACTTCAAGAAAATTTAAACTTACATGGGTTGTTTGTTTTTGTTTTGGCTGGTTTGTTTTTGAGACAAAGTCTTGCTCCATCTTGCTCCATCACCCCTGGTAGAGTGAACTGACCTGAACTGGTAAATTGTTTCTCTTATGTCCCCAGCCTGTATAAATATTCTTCCCATATGGTTTGACTTCTGTTGTATCTTAATGCACTATCCATCATATAGACTTTAAAATATCAAAAATATGTTGCAAAGTTAACAAGAGTTAAAACACTGCAGTTTCAAATTAATTAGTGCCTTAGTGCACCACACAGTATAGCAGTTTCAGGAAGCCAAAGGAAAATACAATGAGTATGTATAGAGTTTCTGTCTCTGAGGAGGTTTAAAGGAAAAAACAGGACAATGTATGAAAAATATTACTCGCAAAAGACAGAATATACATGTATAGCAAATAATGGCATGCTTCTAGAAACATACAGATTTAGAACATAAATACTAAGAAGATATAAAGAAATCATTAAAAAGTAAGATACAGGGCGGCGCCTGTGGCTCAGTGAGTAGGGCGCCGGCCCCATATGCCAGAGGTGGTGGGTTCAAACCCAACCCCGGCCAAAAACTGCAAAAAAAAAAAAAAAAGTAAGATACAGGGGTGGCGCCTGTAGCTCAAGCAGCTAAGGTGCCAGTCACATACATCAGAGCTGGCAGGTTCGAATCCAGCCAGGGCCTGCCAAACAATGACAACTACAACCAAAAAATAGCTGGGCGTTGTGGTGGGCGCCTGTAGACCCAGCTACTTGGGAGGCTGAGGCGAGAGAATCACTTAAGCCCAGGAGTTTGAGGTTGCTATGAGCTGTGACGCCATGGCACTCTACCCAGGACAACAGCTTGAGGCTGTCTCAGAAACAAAAAAAAAAAGTAAAATACAGGCGGTGCCTGTGGCAGGGCACTGGCCACATGCACCAAGGGTGACTGGTTCAAACTTGGCCCTGGCCAGCTAAGACAGCAATGAAAAATGTGTAACAACAAAAATAGCCAAGCATTCTGACCGGTGCCTGTAATCCCAGCTACTCAAGAGGCTGAGGCAAGAAAATCGCTTGAGCCCTAGAGTTTGAGGTTGCTATGAGCTGTGATGCCATGGCACCCTACTGACGGTGACAAAGTGAGACTCAGTCTCAAAAAAAATTAAAAAGTAAGATACAAAATAAATTCTGAAAACACCTTTCAAGCAGGTATTAAAGGTAGGAATGAGGCTCCACGCCTGTGGCTTAATGGGCTAAGGCGCCAGCCATGTACACCTGAGCTAGCGGGTTCGAATCCAGCCCCGGGCCCGCCAAACAATAATGACGGCTGCAACCAAAAAATGGCCAGGCATTGCATTGTGGTGGGCGCCTGTAGTCCCAGTTACTTGGGAGGTGGAGGCAGGAGACTTGCTTGAGCCCAGGAATTGGAGGTTGCTGTGAAGCCACGGCACTCTATCTAGGTTGACAGCTTGAGGCTCTGTCTCAAAAAAATACAAATAAAATAAAATCTCTTTTCTTTGTTGAAACAGTAGAGGACAGGAAGGAAAAACCTGTGGAGAAGTCAGCTACATCCACTTCTGTGCCTGCAAAGCCAGCAGAAAGCACCTCCAAGGCCTCTGCATGTGCTCCAGCACCTGTGACCGTGACAACAACTCCATCTCTTCCAAAGCCTACGAATACTTCTCTTCTGTCCCCAACCCCAGCACTGACTTTACCAAATCTGGCTAATGTGGATCTGGCTAAGATCAGTTCCATCCTTAGCAGCCTAACATCAGTCATGAAAAATACTGGTAAGTAAGGCCAGTAAAAAGAATAAAGAGTTAATTTTCATCTTTTTAATTGAATCATTAGTCTGTTTTTTTGTTGATTTTTTTTTTAAATAAAAAAACAAAAAGAAGACCAAGGAACAGTCATCATAGAAGAATTAGAAAATATGCAAGGAAAATAAAATACCTATAATGCTACTACCCCAAGGGAAACCTTACAAGTATGTGTATATATGAAAGCTTAAGGGAATTGCGCGGCACCTGTGGCTCAGTGAGTAGGACGCCAGCCCCATATAACTAGGGTGTCAGGTTTAAACCTTGCCCTGGCCAAACTGCAACAAAAAATAGCTGGACATTCTGGTGATTGCTTGTAGTCACAGCTACTTGGGAGGCTGAGGCAAGAGAATCGCCTAAGCCCAGGAGTTAGAGGTTGCTGTGAGCTGTGATGCCATGTCACTCTACCAAAGATGATAAAGTGAGACTCTGTCTCTTAAAAAAAAAAAAACAAACAAGTTTATGGGAATTATGTAAATAATTGTAATAATTTTTCTTTCAGTAATTGAAATATATTGCGTGTACTATTTCAAAATCAACTATTTAAAAGTAAACTGCAAGCCGAGCATGGTAGCTAATGCCTGTAATCCTAGCATTCTGGGAGGCTGAAGCAAGTGGATTGATTGCTTGAGCTCAGGAGTTCAAGACCAGCCTGAGCCAAGAGCAAGACGCCATGTCTGCTAACCTTAGAAAATCTTGTCGGGCGTTGTGGCAGGCATCTGTAGTCACAGCTACTTGGGAGGCTGAGGCAGGAGGATTGCTTGAGCCCAGGAGTTGGAGGATGCTATGAACTATGACACCAGAGTACTCTACCCAGAGTAACAGAGTGAGACTTTGTCTTCCCAAAAAATAAATAAATTGTTTTGGAAAGTGAAAGTTTTTATGTCATTAAATACTTATCTATGACATTTTTAATAGCTAGACTAGCATTTTCTAATTTAACTTTTATTATTAGACAATATGATTCCAATTTTTCTCTGGTATAAAGAATGCTATAACGAACAACAGAGTCCTAAAATTTTATGAACAGTCCCTTCTAAAAGGATTCATAGATGTATAGGAGTTTTTAAATGGAGATTTTTAATTAAAAACATTGCTGATGGCTCAGCGCCCATAGCACAGTGGTTACGGTGCCAGCCACATACACTGAAGGTGGTGAGTTTGAACCCAGCGTGGGCCAGCTAAGCAACTGCAACAACAACAACAAATAGCCGGGCATTGTGGCAGGCACCTGTAATCCCAGCTACTTGGGAGGCTGAGGCAAGAGAATCACTTACACCTAAAGAGTTTGAGGTTGCTGGCTCGGCGCCTGTGGCTCAAGCAGCTAGGTGCCTGCCACATACACCTGAGCTGGTGAGTTCGAATCCAGCCCAGGCCCGCCAAACAATGACAGCTACAACCAAAAAAAATGGCCGGGCGTTGTGGCAGGCGCCTGTAGTCCCAGCTACTTGGGAGGTGGAGACAGGAGACTTGCTTGAGCCCAGGAATTGGAGATTGCTGTGAGCTGTGACACCATGGCACTCTACTGAGAGCAACAAAGTGAGACTCTGTCTCAAAAAAAAAAAAAAGTGGCTCAGCGCCTGTGGCTCAGCAGGCTAGGGTGTTAGCCAAGTACACCTGAGCTGGAGGGTTCGAATCTAGCCGGGCCCGCCAAACAACAATGACGGCTGCAACCAAAAAAAAAAATGGCCGAGCATTGTGGCAGGTGCCTGTAGTCCCAGCTACTTGGGAGGTGGAGGCAGGAGACTCGCTTGAGCCCAGGAATTGGGAGGTTGCTGTGAGCTGTGATGCCACAGCACTCTATCCAGGGTGATAGCTTGAGGCTCTGTCTCAAAAAAAGGGGAAACCTAATAAACACATGTATATGTAAAGAATAATAATAAAATAATAAAAAATATAATTGTACACACTGTATAATTATCAATACAGAAATATAATTAAGATTAATTTTTATCTGAGATAAAATTAGATTTATTTTTTATTATTATTTTTTTTTTTTTGTAGAGACAGAGTCTCACTTTATCGCCCTGGGTAGAGTGCCGTGGCATCACACTGCTCACAGCAACCTCCAGCTCTTGGGCTTAAGCGATTCTCTTGCCTCAGCCTCCCTAGTAGCTGGGACTA
>CAUYON010167137.1:0-18115 GCA_963573935.1 Arctocebus calabarensis
GTGGCAGGTGCCTGTAGTCCTAGCTACTTGGGAGGCGGAGGCAAGAGACTCGCTTGAGCCCAGGAATTGGAGGTTGCTGTGAGCTGTGATGCCACAGCACTCTACCAGGGTGACAGCTTGAGGCTCTGTCTCAAAAAAAAAAAAGATGAGATTCACAGTTGTGGTGAGCGAACATTTTTCATTGATTCTAAGACACGCATTTTCCCCACATTTCTGAATCTCTGGGATCAGGATGCCTCTGATATTTGGTGATGCCTCTTGGCCATTTGGCAGATTTGTGACATGGTTGATATTGCCTGCACGTACATGAAACCTCAGGGTAAGGTTGAGAGAGTCATGAAAAGGGTGCCCAGGCCAGTTGTGGTGGTTCCCGCCTATAATCCCAGCACTCTGGGAGCCTAAGGCAGTGGATTGCCTGAGCTCACAGGTTCAAGACCAGCTTGAGCCGGAGCAAGACCCCATTTCTAAAAATAGCCAGGCGCTGGGGCGGTCACCTGTAGTCCCAGCTACTTGGGAGGCTGAGGCAAGAGAATCACTTGAGCCCAAGAGTTTGAGGTGGCTGTAAGCTAAGACGCCATGGCACTCTACCAAGGGACAAAGTGAGACTTTGCCTCAACTAAAAAAAAAAAAAAAGCGTGCACAGAGGGTATCAGTGATCGGAAAGAAAATCCCGTAGCCAACTATGAAGCACTCTGTCCATAAATGGTGTACCCCAGCACTGCCGATGGCCCGAAGCACAGCCCAGAGTGCCAAAGCAGCCACACAGACAACTCTGATGTTAAAAGGGATCTAGGCCAAGTGCAGTGGCTCATGCCTGTTATCCTAGCATTCCAGGAACCTGAAGCAAGAGGATCACTTGAGGTCAGGAGTTCAAGACCAGCCTGAACAAGAGTGAGACCTTATCTCTACTAAAAAGGGAAAAATTTGCCAGCCATCATGGCACAAACCTGTAGTCCCAGCTACTCAGGAGGCTGGGGAAGGAGGATCGTGTGAGCCCAGGAGTTTGAGGTTGCAGTGAGCTATGATAATGCCACTGTACTCCAGCCTGGCCCCTCCAAAAAAAGACACAGGAAAGGTCTCATCACTAGTAAATAACAAGCAGGATTTGAAGCAAGGCTTTTCTTATTCTAAAGCCCAAACTCTTTCTTGGCAGGGTTTGCCCTCTCTTGATCCTGGGCTTGTGGACTGAGTTATTGCCTGTAGATTTAGTGTGAAGAGGGGCAGCACCTGTCCTGCTCCGCTGGGAGTAAGGAAGGCTTCCTGGAGGAGGTGACACCGAGCTGAGTTTAGCTAGACCGACTGGGACCGGTGGGGAGGATATTGAGGAGCAGATGCTCAGAAAGCAGGAACAGTATGAAGGCAAAGAGCTGAGACCTAAAAATATAGGCCCCTGAAAGCCAATGTGGCTCTAGGTGGTCACAGCCCATGGGCACTCAGATGGGTAAGCGGATGGCCCTTTCGGTGCTTTTCCTCTGGGTGGTAGCAGCCCCATGCCAGCTGCATGGCTGGGTAAGAGGAGCATGGGCTGGACTTTAGCTCCACTAACGCACCTTGGCAGGTGCTTCGGGCGGAGCACAAAACTGTGCAACCATGTGCCACAGCCCTGCTGTACTGCATGGTGCGTGTGCCATTCTCTGGAGGTGGCCCAAAAGACATAGTGGCCATCATTGCCTACCTAAGCTCTGGCTCAGGGACGGCCATTGCCATCTCCAGTGTCTTACTGTCTCCCCCTTACTGTGTATTCTGTTTCCTCCCTGTCAATCCCGTACCCCAGCATGGCTGCATTTGTCTTTCAGTCTCTTTAATGGAGAATCCTTTTTCACATGTTGATTTAAACAGCTGACTGGTAGCTCGGGATATACCAGAGGGGCTGTTGACTGATTGTTACTCTGGGGTGATCTGGCTAGGCCTTTTCACTGGGGCCTAGTCAGATAATGACAAATTCCTCAAGAATGTTTTCTGACTTCTCCTTTCAGCCTGGTGCGTTGGGTGAGGCTGGAGTTTTAAAGCCAGACCACATAGGGCTGATCCAGGTTTCACCAAATTGCCAGCTGTGCAAATTTACTTATTTATTTTTTTATTTAGAGACAAAGTCTCACTCTGTGGCCCTGGGTAGAGTACTGTGGCATCTTAGCTCACAGTGACCTCAAACTGTTGGGCTCAGGCAATCCTCTTGCCTTAGCCTCCAGAATAGCTGGGACTTATAGGTGCTGACCTGGCTAGTTTTCTATTTTCAGTATAGATGGAATTCTTGCTCTTGCTCAGGCTGGTCTCGAACTCCTGAGCTTGAACAATCCACCTGCCTGGCCCTCCCAGAGTGCACCTGTGCAAATTTAGACATGTTTCTTGGAGTTCCAGTTTTCTTATCAGCCAAGTGGGTGTGATGACATCTGCTTCCCCAGGATGTCAGGAGTTAAATGGGATCACGACTGGGGAGAACCCGAGTTCTCTCCCTCCTTGGCTTTGGCTTGCCTTTGGAGAGAGTCTCTCTGCAGTCTCACGTGGTGCTTTTTCCATTGTTTTGGAGCAGCAGTTTTTGGGAGAAGAGGTGCTCCTCATGACCTCTGCAGAGGCTGGCACCTGTAACAGGGGAACACTTGCAGAGGGGGGTGTGCAGCAGGTAACAGGATGCTTCTCTGTCCTGGAGGGAAGGCACTGTGCCAAAGTGCATGTGGCAGGCTCTGCCCAGGGTGATTCGTGAAGCGATGATATGGGCCTTTCTATGTGTAAATTAAGACAGAAAATCAAAAGATTCCTCAAAGTAAATGACAAAGGGGGCACAAGCTTTCAAAATCTATAAGACATAGAAAAAGCAATCCTATCAGGAATGGGATTCAAAGAACACAAGTTTATAGGACTAAGATAACCAAGGGTCAGGAGGCCTCAGTTCACACTTGGGCCTGCTATTTACTCTGTGTCTTGGCAAGTTCCCCTTACCTATGTGCCTCAGTTTCTTCATCTGAAAGATGGGAATACTATTCCTTGCCTGGTGGTCCTGGGCAAAGTATGGCAGATACTAGTTTCCTCTTCAGATCCATTCTCCCCTTAGGTGATTCTTAGGTGGGCACATGGCACTCCTAAATGTAAAGACTACATTTCCCAGCTTCCCATGCTCTCTCACCTCCATTGTGACAACTAAAAATGTCTTCAGGGGGTGCCCTTAGTTCAGTGGGTAGGGTGCCAGCCACATACACCCAGGCTAGCAGGTTCGAAACTAGCCTGAGCCAGCTAAACAACAATGACAACTACAACAAAAAAGTAGCCAGGCATTGTGGTGGGCACCTGTTGTCCCAGCTACTTGGGAGGCTGAGGCAAGAGAATCACTTAAGCCCAAGAGTTAGAAGTTGCTGTGAGCTGTAACGCCACAGCACTCTACCAAGGGCAACATAGTGAGACTCTGTCTGTAACAGTATGATCAAAATATTTCTGAATGTATATGAATCGTGCCCTGTGATTGCACCAATGTACATAATTATGATTCAATAAAATTATTAAAAAAACAAACAAACAAAAAAAATTTCTTCAGACATTGTACCCCATGATTGCATCAATGTACACAGCTACGATTTAATACAAAAAAAAAAAAATTCTTCAGAGACTGCTATTGTCCTCTGGGTGAAAAGCCAGTTTTGGTCAAGAACCACTGCTGTGGCACCAGTTCAAATTAGAACAAAGTAAGCCACAAATAAAAGCCAGATAGGTGAATTTTTTTTTTTTTTTTTGTAGAGACAGAGTCTCACTTTATTGCCTTCGGTAGAGTGCCGTGGCATCAGCAACCTCCAGCTCCTGGGCTTAGGCGATTCTCTTGCCTCACCCTTTCCAGTAGCTGGGACTACAGGCGCCCGCCATAACGCCCAGCTATTTTTCTGTTTTGCAGTTCGGCGGAGGCCAGGTTTGAAACCACCACCTTCGATATATGGGGCTGGCGCCCTACTCGCTGAGCCACAGGCGCTGCCCTAAATTTTTTTTTTGAGACTGAGTCTCACTATGTTGCCGTTGGTAGGGTGCTGTGGAATCACAGCTCACAGCAACCTCAAGCTTAAGGGATTCTCTTGCCTCAGCCTCCCAAGTAGCTGGGACTACAGGCGTCTGCCACAATGCCTGGCTAGTTTTTGTTGTTGTTGTTGCTGTTATAATTGTTGTTTGGCAGGCCCAGGCTGGATTCGAACCTGCCAGCTCTGGTGTATGTGGCTGGTGCCCTAGCTGATGAGCTACAGGTGCTGAGCCTCGCCTGTTTATTTTTACTCTAGAAGTCTGTTCACTCTAGACTTCTAGAACTTGAGTGGGGAAGAAGCCTCTGTCTTGTGTAAGCCACTTTTATTTGGGGGGTTTCTGTTAACTTGCAGCAGCATGACCCTCACCAGCACATGGGAGGGTTTGATCAACCACACACTATTGAACTCTCAAGAAGTAATTAAAAATGAGACACAGCTAAAAAGTGAAAGTGCTTTAGAGAAGGCCAATGAGTGTACCTGTGTAGTTCCTGCACTCTCTCACAGGCTTCAAAAGGGAGGCATCATCAGCTTTATTCTAAGATACAGATCTGAACTTGGACAGCATGGCAAGTGCTGTCATGTCTGGTCGAGTGCATCGCCCCCAGACACCCGAACCCCTGATGCAGGGAGACTTGGCAGCAGGTGATAGCATAGACTGGTCCCTCTCTTGGACTCAGCTGAGCTGCTTTGCCCAGTCAAGTCCCTTCTCCAGGGGCAAACATCTGACCATGAGCGGTCATTGTGGACATATGAAGGCCTGACTTCCTTCCACAGATTCTGGACAACTCTGAATGCCATCCCAATCCCAGAGATGTTGTAGGCTCCATCTAGGCCTCCTGTTTGACTCCACTCCGTGCCCTCTTCTTCCTTTACCCCCAAACATCCAATGTTGTGAACATGTTTTCACATGCTAAATCCCATCCTTAAACTCCTATTTATCCCTCAAAACCATTCTCTCAGGTGTCAAGCCCCAGCCTTCATGGCGACTTTTGCCAAGAGCAGCTGAGAGTGCCTTGTGGAACTGCCAAGAGGGTAACCCCTGGGGGCCCTGTGGGACCCTTTCTGCTACCTCTGGAGGGATCCCAGGCTGACCTGTGGGAGCAGAGCACATCTGTTCACAGGATCATGGCATGTTTACCCAGCACTGGGTGAAGAAAGGAATGTAGGGCCTGACGACAGGAATTGATAGTAGCCTGACAGCACAGGCTGAATTGGCAGACCTAGCCTCAAATCCCAGCTGTGGCTTTCAGGCTCCTGAGCCTAAGTTTTTTCACTGGTAAGATGCAGTAATGTGCTTACTTCTCAGCATTGGGGAGATGCCAGTGTATCATCCAGGTCTGATGTGAAAGTCAATATTTCCACCACCCATGAATCATGGCCATTCACAAAACAAAGACATGGAAAATGGTAGGCCATCTCCTGCACTTCTGTCTTCTCTCTCTCCCTGGACTGGCAGCCCCAGAGGTCAGACTAGGCCTAATAGTGCCCTGTTATGCCCAAGAGTCACAGGTTAAAATATGTATTCTTCTTTACAGAGTATGACTTACACTGTAGTAAGATAGATAGTAAGATATGGCGTATCCGTAGGTATTGCTGAGTTTACATTCAGGTTAAAAAAACCTTCAAGGGAGAGAAGGTATATAGTCAAAATATACAGAGTCACAACTAGGTCGTATGAGCAATCATCTCTGAGAAGCTAAACTCACTTGACTTCATCTTAATCATGAAACTAAATGTTATTACTCCCACTTACGGCAAAACCGAGATTCAAAGGGCCCAGTATACCATTTTTCCATTGGTATGAAACAAGCCAGCCCACACCTTCGTGGCTTAAAACCACAACCATTTGTTTGCTTATAAGTCTGCATTTTGGGCAAGGCTGGTCTCTGTTCCATGGGGTGTGGCTGGAGCATGTCAGGTGGGTTCTGCTGGGTAGCCAGGGTTACTAGGGACTGGGTGGGTCTCCCTCTCCAACAGTGCATTTGGATTCTCTAAGTTCAGAGCTCCGGGAGAATGAAGAGAAGGTGCCTGGCCTCCCAGGGGCCGGCCAGGAGCTGGAACAGCCCTGCTTCTGCTGCGTGCTACAGTAGTTGCAGCAAGTCACAGGGCCAGCCCTGATGGAAGGGGGAGGAGAGAGAAATAGAAGCCATCTCTTGTTGGGAGAAGCAGCATGGGGTCAATTTACTCCACCCAAGGTCACACATTCTGACCAGCTCAGTGGTAAACTCAGGTCGGAGCCATTATAATCTGTTTCCCCTCCTCCAAGGCTTTGCACACGCTGCTGGGTGCTCCACTGGAGACCTTCCTCCATCTCCACTTCATAGATTGTCTTAATTTACACCCCCCCATGTGTCAGGGGGACATCACTTTACCCTGGAGACTCTGAGCTCCAAAGTCCTCCTCTGGGTTCGTAGAGCAGCCTCTCACCACACTGCAAACTTACCCAGGTAGAACTCAGGAAGGAATCAGCAAAGGGTGTGTTCTTTCTAGACCGCCCCAGAGTGCCTCCCATTTACATGTTGTGCTTGTCAGGGAGACCAACAGGGAGCTTAGTGCTCGGGATTCCTATTAGGAAGTTCCCTTAGGATTAACACTTGAGTGTGGGACAGGAAAGAAGCAGGAGAGAGACCTTGAGTAGCTTCCACTGTCTCATTGGGAGTGCTGGGGCTAAAAGACCGCATTAGCATTGTCTCCAAATGGGCAGAGATGGCCAGATTTTTATATTCCGGTCAAGAAAACCATTGGGATGTGGACCATCTCAAGGGGGTATCCCCTTGGTGAAGCGGCTCTCTGTAGCAGAGGTAGTTCCTGGAGAGGCTCATGGCTGGGGGCTGCCTGGTGATGGCACTACCTGTAGCAGGGGAAACATTTCCTCTCTCCTTACAGGCCAGAACAGTGGGCAGGTGGTAAGTCTTGACAGCTGTTCAGAGGAAATGGGTTGGAAGTTATGCCTGTGGCTGGAGGGAGGGGAGCAGGAATTTGCAGAGCAAGGGAAGGTTTTACCCCCATGTTTGTTTGGGGGAGCTGGAAGTTCTGGGCCTGGATCTCCACCTGGATACTCAGGGACAGAGTGTCCACACAGCACTGTCCCATTCATTGAGGGACTGGATATCACCTGGTGTGTGTGAGTCATGGCTCGGCTTCATAGAACTCCCCTCCCTCCTGACACCCCCCAACAACCCACTGTCTAATTGCAGCAGGACTGATCTTTCCAAATGGTAAGTCGTAAATACAACTTCTCTGCTTAAAGCACATGTAGAATAAAATCCCAGCTTCTTTCCCCTGTCCACCAAGCCCTCTGCTGTCTGCTCCATCCTCCCTTCCATCTCATCTCCAGAGCTCGCCCCATGGTGTCCCCAAGGCCTTTGGCACTTGCTGGTGCCCCAGTTTGGAACCACTTTCTCTTCAGATGCTCACATTCATCCTCTGCTCAACATCACCTCCTCTGGGGAACTTCTCTGATTGCTCACTTGATCTTTGGTATAGTCCTTTTTTTCGTATTTATTCAACAACTGTTTGTTGCGGGCTTAATTCGACGTGTCCCCAACACTGTTATAGGGAGTGGGGATAACGCAGTGAGGTCTTGCCTCTTGGGGCTTACATTCTAGTGGGAAAGACGATCAACACACAAGTAAATATTTAAAGAAGCCACAATTTCAGAGACCATGAAGCGCTAAGAAAAATAAGAGAGACGTAAGGGGACAGAGAGAGCCTGGGCGGAGGTCTCTGACTTCCAAGCTCAGAGCGGCCTCTCGCCAACCACAGAGCAGCTCTAGGGACTAGCCCAGGGAGCACAGAGGGAAACAGGGTGCAAAGGAGGGCGTGAGGCGGGTAGCGGGCAGCGAGGGTGACCTGAGCCCACCCTCGGGGGCCCCGTCCCCAGGGCGCTGCCGCGCCTTCCTTCCCCTCTGGTCTCGCAGCCCGGGAGGTCGCGCGCTCTGGGGGAAGGTACGCCCGCGCGGGTCAGCCAGGTGCTGCGGCCGGCCGGGAGCCGCCCACCCCGCCGCGCTTCCTGGGGGGCGGGTCCGGCTGCGGCCCCGCCCCCAGGCCGCCCATAAATGCGCCTGTCGGGCGGGCACCGCAGATTTAGAGTGCGGCTTTCAGGTGACCGTGGGAGGTCGGTGCGGCCCGAGTCTGCGCTCGCTGCCGCGCCTCGGAGGGCGCGCCCAGGGCTCCAACCATGCTGTTCTGGCACACGCAGCCGGAGCACTACAACCAGCACAACTCCGGCAGCTACCTGCGGTAAGGGCCGTGCGCGCCGGGGCGCAGCTCTGGGCTCGGACCGGGGTCGGCGTGCGGGGCGCCGTCGGACGCCCGGGGGCGGCGGGGAGAGGAGAGTCCCTGCGGGGCCCGGCCTCCCCGCTGTCTGCCCTGTGGGAGAGACCCGCCCCGAGTCCCGGCTAGGGACTGGCGGACGGACGCCGGCCGGGCGAGACGCGCCGAGTTAGGGGCCGGTAGGTGGGCGCGCGGAACCCGATGCCCGCGGGGGTTCCTCCCGGATGATCCGGGGCTGGAGCGGGCGCGCACCTGCTGGATACAGCCTGCTCAGGTCGGCCCTCCCGGGTCTCTCCTTTCCCCGCACGTGTGAGAGAAGTGGAGGAAACTTGCTGCCCTCAACCCTGCGCCTGTCCCGGGGAAGCTCGGCCCCTGCTCTTTGCCGGTCTCCGCCGGGGTCCCTCTCCGAGCCTCGCGTCTTCAGCAGCGCCCTTCGTCGGGCCCAGGGGCGGGCGGTGGCGAGCGCAGACCCGCGCCGTAGCCTCGTGGGCCGACGAGGGGGGCGGGCTCGCGAGGGGCCCTCCGCCCCTTCCCCCCGGGGGTCTTGCGCGTTTGCTGGGGGCCTGCGGGTTATTGCCCTCAGTGGAAATCTGCGGAGATTTGACTAGTGCCCTTCAAAGGGAAAAGTTGGCCTGTTTTACAGAGTTCTCCACAACCCCCTTTTAGGAAGTAGGACCCCCGTTTGCTTTAGTTCCCAGAGGCTTGTTTTTCCCTGTTCTGCAGCTGGCTGGATACTAATGGGCAGTCATTTCACTTTCTGAACTCGCCTGAACCAGCTTTAGCCTGTCTTTATTTCCATCCTAGTCACAGTTTATTAAATGTGCCCAATTTAACCCAAAGGGCATTTGATGTGGGCTCAAGGAAAGTGAATTATGAGGCCCAAGCAGTCACGGGCATTGACATCCCCCGAACCAGAGCTACCCTAGTGCTGGTTTTTGGCTCTAAGAAGTTCCCAGTCAGATTTTAACACAAGTTAGTTGTAATTCCCGGCTTCTGGTAGGTATTTGTCCAGTAGTCTTCCTGAAGACATTCCCCCATTCCAGAAGGCAGGGGAACATTGGTTTTAACCGACTTATCTGCTGTTTTTGATTCATGGGCCTGAGTAGTAGGAGGTGGAAGTCCAGGACTGGGTCAGTACAGTGAAGCTGCTGGGGGGGGGGGAGTGAAGCCCACGGAGGACAAGTCAGCTGTTTTAGTTGCAGTTTTGCTTAAATTTTAGTTTATGACTATTAAGTTCATTGTCATATCTTAAAAATGAGTGTGAAGGTGACCCTGAGTTGAGAGTGAGAGTATTTAAAATTTCCTAAGTGCCTATAATGACATCCCATTACGGAACAATTCTCCTGTCTTATTAGAGGTGCAGTTTTGACATTTGTTACTGCGATGGAAATTTGCCTGTGGAACACCTGGGATACCTTTTAGGATTGGTATTGCATGAAGAGAGGAGGGTGGGAGTTGGGGGTGAAAGGTGCTATAAAGCCATATGGGTTTCTGGGGTCATTCTGGGACCATGGATAAAGAAGGTGCATACTCTTTCTTTCACTTCTTGGGAGCTGGGGATTTTGCCCTCGAAGAGGTTCACCTCTTTGAGGGCCACAGTGGTGGTCAGGGCATGTGTCTGACCCCTGACTCTGGAGTGAGGGCCTTGTGTTTTTCCTCGCTTTTTTTGTATTTTATTTTTGGTCATCTCCTTGCTCTGCAGAACTCCTGCAGATTGTCTGACCTCACCAGGGTAGTGGCCTTTACTCCCTTCCTCTTTTCTGTTTGATGTTCTCGTGACTTTTATTCCTTGGCAAATAAGGATGCCAGGCTTCAAACAAGTTTCTGTTGAGTGATGGTTCTTAACCATCCCCCTCTACCTTTTTTTAAAATTTAAAGGCAGCAGCCCATGGATTATTAACTTAACATGGTCTGGGCAAACATGAAATTATGCAATCCCCAGGTGAGCAGGCCTGCTCGCTCCTCCCGTGTTCCTAGAGAACCACACGGGTTGGGAGTGTGCCCTGCTCTGGAAAAAGGGAGGTGCAGTGTGGGGGAAGCCAAGATGATCCTCTTACCCCCTGTCTTTTGGAAGTGGATGGTGGCAGGAGAGCCCTGCCTGGGGCAGGTGTCCCAGCTGTGCCGAAAGCCAGGCTTTTCCTTCTGAGAGTTGGTTAGACATTGTTGGGGTGTGTGCTGGGTTTGTGTTGTAGAGTCATTCGTTTATGAGGTACGAGGAACAGATTGTACTGGTGACTCTGTGTTTATATAGTAAAGCGGGGTCAGCTAATTGGATTCCTAACCCAGGACCCACAAAGGGAGGAGGGTTATCAAGATAAAGGGCACGGGCACTTTTTTGGCACCCGTTTCTGTGCTGCTCTTAATTTAGAGGTATTGCCTGCTTACAGGTTATTCACATTCTCAAGGATTTCTTTGTCCCTTATGAGGACATTTTAAAAATACATTTAGAAACAACTTCCTTGAACCGTCACAGGTTGATAGGGAGCTTTTTTTTTTTTTTTTTTTTAAACTTGAGATGGATTCTCACTCTGTCACACAGGCTAGAGTCCCGTGGCATCATAGTTCACTGGAACCTCAACCTCCTGAGTTCAAGTGATCCTCCTGCCTGAGCCTTCTGAGAAGCTGGGACTACAGGCACCAGCCACAATGCCTGACTAATCTTTCTATTTTTACTAGAGACGATGTCTTGGTCTTGCTCAATGTGGTCTTGAACTCTTGAGCTCCAGTGATTTTCCTGCCTCAGCCTCCCAGAGTGCTAGGATTACAGGTGTGAGACAGGGCACCTGGCCTTGATTTTTTTTTTTTTTTTTTTTTTTTACATGGGGAATTTTGTTTAGAGGTGGAGGAAAAGAATCATTGAGCAAGCATCTCAAGATGTCCCATTTAAATTAAAAAACAGAGTTGAAACCAAGGTCCTTTCATCTTGTTTTGCCTCTGAGGCAGGGAGGGATTAGTATGACTCTGAAAACAGATATGGGCCAGTTGTCCTCTTTTAAGAAGGGACTGAGGGATGTCTCAACATGGGTGACCGAAGCAAACAGTTTCTTCATTTGCACAGTTTACAGAGACTGGAGGAAAGGGTTGTATTGGTTTGAGAAGTGGCTGATAAAGAGAATTATAGATTTTATTCATTTATTTATTTTTATTTTTTAAGAGACAGAGAGTCTCACTCTATCTGCCTCGGTAGAGTGCCGTGGCACCATAGCACACAGCAACCTGCAGCTCTTGGGCTTAAGCAATTCTCTTGCCTCAGCCTCCTGAGTAGCTGGGACCACAGGCACCGCCCAGCTATATTTTGTTGCAGTTTGGCCAGGGCTGGGCTTGAACCCACCACTGTCGGTATATGGGTGTATGGTGTATATGGTGCCCTACTCACTGAGCCACAGGTGCCGCACCGGAGAATTATAGATTTTTTTTTTTTTTTTTTTTGAGACAAAGCCTCAAGCTGTCACCCTGGATAGAGTGCCGTGGCATCACAGCTCACAGCAACCTCCAACTCCTGGGCTCAAGCGAGTCTCCTGCCTCCGCCTACCAAGTAGCTGGGACTACAGGTGCCCGCAACAACGCCCAGCCATTTTTTTGGTTGCAGCCGTCTTTGTTGTTTGGCGGGCCCAGGCTGGATTTAAACCTGCCAGCTCAGGTGTATGTGGCTGGCGCCTTAGCCCGTTGAGCCACAGGCGCCGAGCCAGAATTATAGATTTTTAAAAACTGAAAATTTTGTTCAGATTCTTACTCTAAAAGTGAAGCTTTATAAGTAGTTGGTCTCTCATGGATAAAAACCAAATAAATGACTCCTAAAGGCCATCTCATTGCTGTAAGTCTTTCCCTCTGCCTGTCACGGAGAGGATTTCTGGAGATAGTAGGTAACTTTGCCTTTTTACCTCCTCTGTGACCTGATTTGAATAAAGCTCATGGGGACTGTTGAGGGAAAGCAGAAGGGTGAAGGGGTGGTTTACTCTGCTGTGAAACATGTGGAGTGTGCTTGAAGGTGGACCCTGGGTCTCAGTGCGTCTTTTCACCCGTCCCCTGCAGTCGGGAAGGGGCTACCGGGGCTCTGCTCTGACCACGTCCTTCCTGTGTGTTGCAGTGATGTGCTCGCTCTGCCCATCTTCAAGCAGGAGGAACCCCAGCTGTCCCCTGAGAACGAGGCCCGCCTGCCGCCCCTGCAGTATGTGTTGTGTGCCGCCACATCCCCAGCTGTGAAGCTGCACGAAGAGACTCTGACCTACCTCAACCAAGGTAGTGGCTGGAGCCCTGGCCAGGGCAGAACCCTTCATGTGAAAGGCCCATTTGAGCCTCATTACATTGTCACCGTGGGTGAAGGGCTGACCCTTGGAAAAGATTACTGGCTTTGGTGTGAGGTTGGGTTCAAATTCCATTTCCTAGCTGAGAGATGCTAGAGCCTCAGTGTTTTTATCTGAAAAATGGAAACATCAGCCAAAAGTGGTGACAGGGTAACAGTCCTCGCAGACCACCTCTGTGGAGCAGAGACCCAGTGACTGGTAGTGTTATTACTATTTATTGTGACTATAATTAATGTCCTTGGAAGGCACAAATCGAGCACCTTTGGTTACTAGGTTCCCTCTTCTTTCTGGAGCTTTCCCTGCAGCTTCCCCTCCTCCCTTGGTCATGTCCTGACCCAGCACTGGAGCTGGGTTGTCAGTCTGGACAGAGGCCTTTGTGGCTGTAGAGACCGGACCTCTCCCTGTGTTCTGAGAGAGGCGGGCTTTGTGGTTTGAATGCCAATGCTAGCACTTCCTAGCTCTGTGACTTTGAGCTGCCTTTTTTTCTGAGTGTCAGTGTTTTTATGTGTAAAAGAAGTATAATTTTGTGAAGTTTAAAAGAATGTAAATATATGAAGTGCCTGGTATGACAACAGTTGTTCAATATCAGCCACATGGGCCAGTGTCCTGATGGATACTCTGTCATGATCATGTATGTGCGTTTATTGTGCATTCTTCCTGGGCCACCTCATAACCACCTGGGCATGGAGTAGATTTATATCCCCTCTATTTTAAAAAGTTTTTAATGAAACTTCTTTTTTGAGACAGAGTCTAGCTCCGTTGTCCAGGCTCCTGGGCTCCAGAGATTCTCCTGCCTCAGCTTCCTGAGTAGTTGAGACTATAGGTGATGCCATTGTGCCTGGCTCTATTTAAACAATTTTATTTATTTATTTATTCATTCATTCATTTATTTTGAGACAAAATCTTAAGCTGTTGCCCTGGGTAGAGTGCCGTGGTGTCATAGCTCACAGCAACTTCCAACTCCTGGGCTTAAGCAATCTTCTTGCCTCAGTTTTTTTCTATTTTTAGTAGAGACAGGGTCTCGCTTTTTGCTCAGGCTGTTCTCGAACCTGAGAGCTCAAGCTATCCACCCGCCTCGGCCTCCCAGAGTGCTAGGATTACAGGCGTGAGCCACAGTGCCTGGCCTAACAATTTTTTTTTTTTAAATGCCCTGGGCACGAAGAAGCTCTGGCCACCAACCCAGGCATCAAGCTGGACCGAGCAAAGCACGGTCCATCTGCTCTGTCCCTCTCTGATGTAATACTCTAGCAGGGGGGCAGGGAACACTGGTTTCTGTATGGCCACACCAAAGTTCAGGGAGCTGTAGTGTCTTAGAAGTTTGTCTTTTCTCTGTAGAACTTTGACTCCTCAATTTGGGGAACCAGCCGGGGGTAGAAGTCCAAAGTGATTATCAGACTCTTTTCTAACTGCTGAACTTGCCAGCTTCTGGGCCAAGAAACCAGCTCAGAATTAGCAGCTGGCTGTGTTTATCTCCTTCTGGGTAGAAACAGCTCCCTCCCATTGTGGAGATAGCTCCATGGAGTGCGATGGCTTAGCCCTGTGGTTGGCCTGCTGAGCCAAGCTCCGTCAGTTGTGGAGTGTCTGGTTCAGGCCCTGAGACCTGGGTTCCGTCTGCAGGGCCAGTGGTCATTGATGGTGGGCAACATGGCCAAGTGTGTGCATCTCTGTGTTTGTGGAAGTCCTCTGCTGTTTTCTTTTTTGTGGAAGGTCAAGTGCTACCAACTTGTGCATCTTTGAGTACTTTCTCTCCTCTCTGGATCTCTGCTTTCTTGCTTAAATTTAGCATGAAAAAATTAGATGTTTACAGAGTCTAAGCTCTGATGGTAGTTCTTGTTCTTGGCCACGTCCTGTGGTACTTGGGAGTGAGTCCGAGGTCCGAGGTCTTGCAGCTGGACCAGGACGTTGTGTTTCCTTCACCCCACCCCCACACTTTTTAGTCAACTAACTTTGGAAAATATTTGGCATTCGGTATACTAGATCTTTTTAAAAGACTTTAAAAATGTTTATCCTTTTATTCCATATAGATAAAAAAAGAGGAAAAAGAATTACCTTCATCATCTCATTCTATATTCATTTGGTGTATTTTCTTTAGGTATTTTTAAAATTATATTTTCCTGATTATTAAAGTATGTTTAGAAAAGTAAAAAGGAGAAAATTATAAGAAAAATAATATTAAAATTGTAAGTTTACCAGAAACCTCTGCTAAACTTATTTCTACATATTTGCATATGTATCTTTTAAAATTCTATTCACTGTGGCTGGGCGAGGTGGCCCATGCCTGTAATCCCAGCATGTGGGAGGCCAAGGTGGGTAGATTGCCTGAGCCTCAGGAGTTTGAGACTAGCCTGAGCAAGAGCGAGACCCCATCTCTAAAAATAGCCAGGCATTGTGGCTGGTGCCTGTAGTTCCAGTTAATCGGGAGGCTGAGGCAAGAGAAGTGCTTAAGCCCAAGAGTTTGAAGTTGCTGTGAACTATGATGCCATGACACTGTCCTGGGGGCAATAAAGTGAGACTCTGTTTCAAAAAAAACAAAAACAAAAATATAAAATTCCATCCAGTGTATTTTTTTTTTTTTGCAATTTTAGCCAGGGCTGGGTTTGAATCCACCACCTCTGGCATATGGGGCCGGCGCCCTACTTCTGTGAGCCACAGAAGCCACCCCCCATCCACTGTATTTGTCAACTGTATATGTCATTAAAAATACTTTGAGGACTTAAATTTTGAATAGTTCCATTCTTCGACAAGTTTCATTTCATGGATGCTTAGTTTTCAGTTGTTAGAAATTAAACCCTGCTAACCGTACGCATTGGCTCACACCTGTAATCCTAGCTGGAAGGCCAAGACAGGTGGATTGCCGTTTGAGACCAGCATAAGCCAGAGTGAGACCCCATCTCTAAAAATAGCTGGGCATTGTGGTGGGCGCCTGTAGTCCCAGCTACTTGGGAGACTGTCGCAAGAGAATTGCTCAAACCTAAGAGTTTGAAGTTGTGGTGAGTTTTGACACCACGGCACTCCACCAAGGGTGACAAAGTGAAATTCTGTCTCAAAAAAAAAAATTAAGTACTGCTAGGATGAACATCCCTATACATAAAGCTTCCATAAAATGCTGATTATTTATTTATTTTTATTACTATTTTTTTAGAGACAGGGTCTGACTCTGTCACCCGGCAGTGGTGTGATCATGGCTCATTATAACTTCAAACTCCTGAGCCCGAGAGATCCTCTTGCCTCAGCCTCCCAAGTAGATGGGACTACAGGCACATGCCACCATGCCCTGTTTATTTTAAAACTGTTTTAATAGAGATGAGATCTTGCCTTGCTGTGTTCCCTGGGCTGGTCTTGAGCTCTTGGCCTCAAGTGATCCTCCTGCCTCAGCCTCCCAAAGTGGTAGGATTACAGGTGTGAACCGATGCACCTGCCAACTTTTAAAATAAATACCCAAGAAGTAGAATTTCTGGATCAAAGGGTTTAAACATTAAGGTTTTTGATACATATTACCAAATTGCCTTCTCAGAAGAATGTACCAAATATCCCCTTTCCAAAATATTGAGTATTGTCATCTGATGATAGTAAAACATGGAATTTATTAAGGTAGCATTTCTATGATTGCTAATGCAGTTGAATTTTTTTTTTTTTTGAGACAGAGCCTCAAGCTGTCACCCTGGATAGAGTGCTCTGTCATCATAGCTCACAGCAACCTCCAATTCCTGGGCTCAAGCGAGTCTCTTGCCTCTGCCTCCCAAGTAACTGGGACTATAGGCGCCTGCCACAACGCCCGGCCATTTTTTGGTTGAAGCTGTCATTGTTTGGCGGGCCTGGGCTGGATTTGAACCCGCCAGCTCAGGTGTACGTGGCTGGCGCCTTAGCCCGTTGAGCCACAGGCGCCTAGCCAAGCAGTTGAGTATTTTAAAATGTATTTATTGGTCTTTATTTATTAGGTCTATGTCCTCTATACATATTTCTATTGGCTCATTTATCTCTCATTGATTGTAAGAGTATACTGATGATGAAGAATACCAACCTTTTAGCTTCCATATTTTGTAAATATTTTTCTCTGTGGGTTGCTGGTCATTTACCTGTTTTATTGTGTGATATCTATAGTGTGGGATATATATCATAATTTTATTTTTTCTGTAGAAATCTATTTAAATGTCTATAATCAAATAATTCTTTTTATTTTTTATTGTTTGGGATTTATTGAGGGTACAAAGAATTAGGTTACACTGATTGCATTAATTATGTAAAGTCCTAATAATTATAATTGTGTCCTGCCCCATTCATTCTTTTTAAATGACTTTTTCTTTTATGCTTAGAAATGTTTGCCTATCCCCAAATCAATTAGCTTAGTAGTTTCTAAATTTCGTTTAGTGTTGTCTAAATTTTAACACTGAAATACATTTGGAATTTATGTGATGTTAAGATCTAAGTTTATTTACTTTTCTAAATGATTAACCTATTAGTTATTGTCTAACTTTTTTCTTCCTTTTCCTCATTGGGTTATAATGTCACTTCTGAAATATTTAAAAAGACATATTCTAAAGTGTTAGTAAAGACTCTTGTGGAGATATTTGTTCTGATTTCTATTGCTCACTGGACTGATTATTATATCCTGGAAATATGTCTTCCTATTTGGTAGCAGAAGTAACGTTCATCATTCTTCTGAGCCATAACATTCCCAATCATTTATTCTAAAAAAGGGATTTTACAACCATTGAGATTTCTTTCTGTACTTTTTATAAACATTGATGAGATTACATGTTTTATATAGTTATTTCTTGCCTTTATTCTTGTAATAACATTTTCCTTTATTATTAAAGTAACTTAAACATCATTTAAAATGTCTGCATATTTTTCACTCTGCATTATTTGGGGCAGAATATTGTCATAACTGTTGGAAAAAATATATATAATCTATTGCCCATAAAAGAATAGACATTCTATATGGCTAAGCTGTATCTGTCTTTAAAGTTGAGTATCCCTTTTTCAGAATGCTGGGACTAGAAGTGTTTCAAATTTCTGAATTTTAAAAAAATTTTGGAATATTTTCATAATAATGAGATATCTTGGGGATACCTTCCAAGTCTAAACATGAAATTCATTTATGTTTCATAAATATTCATGCACATAGCCTGAAGCTAATTTTATTTAATATTTTTAATAATTCTATGCATGAGACAGAGTAAGTAAAGGTGTCACTCTCTCAGTCACCCATATGGGCAATCTGTGATGTTATGCTGGTGCTCAAAATTTTGGATTTTAGAGCATTTTAGATTTTGGATTTTGGATTGAGGGATGCTCAACCTGTATTGTATCCTGACTGTTAAGTTTGGTGCCTTGATGGTAAGTGCTCTGTAAATACTCAGAAAATTTTAAAACAGGCATGATTATATTTCCATTCTCTCTCCTTTCTCTCTCTCTCTGCTATTATTAATAATACTGTATGAGGTATCTTCTTCAGCATACACATTTAAGTAACTTACTCTGTGTCATAGGAAAAATAGACATTAATTCAGTTTTTTAAAAGTAGTAGTTTTGGCTCGG